>WEDG01005650.1:0-82513 GCA_017591395.1 Schistocephalus solidus
GTCGGTTTCGAAACCCAGGTCGTCCACACTTGCGATTGGTCATGACTGGCTGATGATGGCTTATAATCCAGAAATGGCAATGCTGGTCTCCCTTGTCTTTGTCGGTTCGCAGTTAACCAACCTATGCTACATGTCAGTTTTGCGACCGCCCGCGAGTTCTTTAAAGTGAGCTCCAGGGCACAACGGACATGCATGTATCTTAAGCAGACCGGTGAGCCACATACTATCATCATATGCCCAAACACTAACGATAAAACAACGGGTCCATTTCTCGATGGTAGAGCGTTCGAAAAATTACCAAAGGTCGCGTGTTCGATTCCCAGGCGGTGCCCACTTGAGTTGGGTATGACTGGCTTATGAAGGCTAATAAGCCACAAATGTCCAGTCCAGTCTCCCTTGCTGTTGTTGGTTCCCATTTTAACAAACTATGCTACCTGTCGCTCTGCGACTGCCTGCGAGGCCTCGATAGGGAACTCCAGGGATCAACGGAACATGTTCCTTAAGCAGACCGGTGAGACGCACACTGTCATCATATTCCCAATCACAACCGACAAAAGAACGGGCCCATGTCTCAATGATAGAGCGATCGACAAATTACCAAATTAAGCGTGTTCGAATCCGAGGTAGTCCACAGTTGCGATTGGGCATGACTGGCTGATGACGGCTAATAATCCAGAAAAGGCCAAGCCAGTCTCTCTTGTAATTGGCAGTTCCACTCTAACAACCTATGCTGCACATCGCTTCTGGACGGCCTGCGAGGGCTCTAAACTGAGCTCCAGGGAACAGCGGAACATACATATTCTTTAAGCAGACCGGTTAGCCGCACACTATCATCATATATCCGATAACATCCGATAAAACAACGGGTCCGTGTCTCAAAAATAGGGTGATTGACTAAATCACCAAAGATCTCGGTTTCGAATCCCAGGTCGTACACACTTGCGATTCGCATTGGCTGGCTGATGATGGCTTATAATCCAGAAATAGCCATTTCACTCTCCCTTCCCTTTGTCTGTTCCACTTTACCAGCCTATGCTACACATCGCTTGGCGATCTCTGCGAGGGCTCTTAAGTGAGCTCCAGGGCACAAAGGATATGCATGTTCCTTAAGCAGACCTGTGAGCCACATACTATCATCATATGCCCGAACAATACCGATAAAACAACGGGTCCATTTCTCAATGGTAGTGCGTTCGAAATATTATCAAAGGTCGCAGGTTCGATTCCCAGGCGGTCCCCACTTGAGTTTGGTATGACTGGCTAATGAAAGCTCATAAGTCACAAATGTCCAGTCCAGTCTCCCTTGTCTTTGTCGGTTCCCATTTTACAAAGCTATACTACCTGTCGCTCTGCGCCTACCTGCGAGGCCTCGATAGTAAGCTCCAGGGCACAGCGGAACATACATGCTCCTTAAGCAGACCGTTGAGACGCACACTGTCATCATATTCCCAATCACAACCGACAAAAGAACGGGCCCATGTCTCAATTATAGCGCGTTCGACAAATTACCAAATTTAGCGTGTTCGAATCCAAGGTAGTCCACACTTGCGATTGGGCACGACTGGCTGATGACGGCTAATAATCCAGAAATGGCCATGCCAGTCTCCCTTGCCTTTGTCAGTTCCACTTAACCAACCTATGCTACACGTCGCTATGGCACGGCTTGCAAGGGCTGTAAAGTGAGCTCCAGGGAACAGCGTAAAATACATGTTCCTTAAGCAGACCGGTGAGCCGCACAGTGTCATTATATTCCCGACCTCAACCGACAAAAAAACAGGCCCGTGTCTCAATAGTAGAGCGTTCGACAAATTAGCAAATGTCACGTGTTCGAATACCAGGTCGTCCACACTTGCGATTGATAATGACTGGCTGATGATGGCTAATTATCCAGAAAGGGCCATTCCAGTCTCCCTTGTCTTTGGCGGTTCCACTTTACCAACCTATGCTACATGTCACTGTGCGATCGCCTGCGAGGGCTCTGAAGTAACCTGCAGGGCACAATGGAACACACATTTTCCTTAAAACGACCGGTAAGTCACATACTATCATCACATTTCTGATCACAACCAAAAAAATAACATATCCGTGTCTCAATGGTAGGGCAATCGACGAAATAACCAAAGGTCTCGGTTTCGAAACCCAGGTCGTCCACACTTGCGATTGGTTATGACTGGCTGATGATGGCTTATAATCCAGAAATGGAAATGCTGGTCTCCCTTGTCTTTGTCAGTTCGCAGTTAAACCAACCTATACTACATGTCACTTTGCGACCGCCCGCGAGTTCTTTAAAGTGAGCTCCAGGGCACAACGGACATGCATGCTCCTTAAGCAGACCGGTGAGCCACATACTATCATCATATGCCCAAACACTAACGATAAAACAACGCGTCCATTTCTCAATGGTAGAGCGTTCGAAAAATTACCAAAGGTCGCGTGTTCGATTCCCAGGCGGTCCCCACTTCAGTTGGGTATGACTGGCATATGGAGGCTAATAAGCCACAAATGTCCAGTTCAGTCTCCCTTGCTGTTGTCGGTTCCCATTTTAACAAACTATGCTACCTGTCGCTCTGCGACTGCCTGCGAGGCCTCGATAGGGAACTCCAGGGATCAACGGAACATGTTCCTTAAGCAGACCGGTGAGACGCACACTGTCATCATATTCCCAATCACAACCGACAAAAGAACGGGCCCATGTCTCAATGATAGAGCGATCGACAAATTACCAAATTAAGCGTGTTCGAATCCGAGGTAGTCCACAGTTGCGATTGGGCATGACTGGCTCATGACGGCTAATAATCCAGAAATGACCATGCCAGTCTCTCTTGTAATTGGCGGTTCCACTCTACCAACCTATGCTGCACATCGCTTCTGGACGGCCTGCGAGGGCTCTAAAGTGAGCTCCAGGGAACAGCGGAACATACATGTTCTTTAAGCAGACCGGTTCGCTGCACACTATCATCATATATCCGATAACATCCGATAAAACAACGGGTCCGTGTCTCAAAAATAGGGCGATGGACTAAATAACCAAAGATCTCGGTTTCGAATCCCAGGTCGTCCACACTTGCGATTCGTAATTGCTGGCTGATGATGGCTTATAATCCAGAAATGGCCATTTCACTCTCCCTTCCCTTTGTCTGTTCCACTTTACCAGCCTATGCTACACATCGCTTGGCGATCTCTGCGAGGGCTCTAAAGTGAGCTCCAAGGCACAACGGAACATGCATTTCCCTAAGCAGACTTGTTTGCGCTCACAGTCATCATATTCCCGAACACAACCGAAAAACAACGGGCCCGTGTCTCAATTGTAAAGCGTTCGACATCATTACCAAATGTCACGTGTTTGAATTCCGGGTGTTCCACACTTGAGATTGGGTATGACTGGCTGATGATGGCTAATAATCCAGAAATGGCCATTCCAGTCTCCCTTGTCTTTGGCGGTTCCACTTTACCAACCTATGCTGCATATCGCTTTGGGACCGCCTGCCAGGGCTCAAACACGAGCTCCAGGGAACAGTGGAACATACATGTACCTTAAACAGACCGGTAAGCCACACATTATCATCATATTCCCGATAAAAACCGATAAAACAATGGGTCCGTGTCTCAATGGTAGGGCGATTGACTAAATAACCGAAGGTTTCAGGTTCAAATCCCAGGTCGTCCACACTTGCGATTGGTAATGACTGGCTGATGATGGCTTATAATCCAGAAATGGCTATGCTAGTCTCCTTTGTCTTTGTCGGTTCCACTTTACCAACGTATGCTAAATGTCACTTTGCGATCGCCTGCGAGGGCTCTGAAGTGAGCTGCAGGGCACAAAGGAACATGCATTTTCCTTAAAACGACCGGTAAGCCACCTACTATCATCACGTTTCCGATCACAACCGAAAAAACAACGGGCCCGTTTCTCACTGGTAGAGCGTTCAAGTCAATTACGAATGGTCGCGGTTTCGATACCCGGGTTTTCCTTAATTGAGATTGGGTATGACTGGCTGATGTCGGCTAATAAACACAAATGGAAATTATAGTCTTCTTTGTCTTCTCGGTTCCCATTTTACCAACCTGCGAGACACGTCACATTGGGAGCGCCTGCGAGGGTTCTCAAGTGAGCTCCAGGGCACAATGGAACATACATGTTCCTAAAGCAGACCGGTGAGCCGCACACTATCATCATATTCCCGATAATAACCGACAAAACAACGGGTCCGTGTCTAAATGGTAGAGCGTTTGACAAATTACCAAAGGTCGCGTTTTGGAATCCCAGGCGGTCCTCACTTGAGTTGAGTATGACTGGCTAATGAAGGCTTATAAGCCACAAATGTCCAGTCCAGTCTCCCTTGTCTTAGTCGTTTCCCATTTTACCCAGCTATGCTACCTGTCGCTCTGCTACTGCCTGCGAGGCCTCGATAGGGAACTCCCGGGCACAACGGAACATGTTCCTTAAGCAGACCGGTGAGACGCACACTGTCATCATATTCCCAATCACAACCGACAAAAGAACGGGCCCATATCTTAATGATAGAGCGTTCGACAAATTACCAAATTTAGCGTGTTAGAATCCGAGGTAGTCCACACTTGCGATTGGTAATGACTGGATGATGACGGCAAATAATCCAGAAATGGCCATGCCAGTCTCCCTTGTCTTTGTCAGTTTCCATTTAACCAAACTACGAGACACGTCACATTGGGACCGCCTACAAGGGCTCTCAAGTGAGCTCCAGGGCACAACGGAACATACATGTACCTTAAGCAGACCGGTAAGCCGCACACTATCATCATATTCCCGATAACAACCGATAAAACAACGGGTCCGTGTCTCAATGGTAGGGCGATTGACTAAATAACCGAAGGTCTCGTGTTCAAATCCCAGGTCGTCTACACTTGCGATTGGTAATGACTGGCTGATTATGGCTTACAATCCAAAAATGGCCATGCCAGTTTCATTTGTCTTATTCAGTTTCCATTTAACCAACCTTTGCTACTGGTCACATTGGCAGCACCTGCGAGGGTTCTCAAGTGAGCTCCAGGGCACAATGGAACATACATGTTCCTAAAGCAGACCGGTGAGCCGCACACTATCATCATATTCCCGATAACAACCAACAATACAACGGGTCAGTGTCTCAATGGTATGGTAATCGACGAAATAACCAAAGGTCTCGTTTTCGAATACCAGGTCGTCCACACTTGCGATTGGTTATGACTGGCTGATGATGGC
Organism: Schistocephalus solidus; assembly: GCA_017591395.1. Classification (NCBI taxonomy): domain Eukaryota; kingdom Metazoa; phylum Platyhelminthes; class Cestoda; order Diphyllobothriidea; family Diphyllobothriidae; genus Schistocephalus; species Schistocephalus solidus. The sequence goes on from WEDG01005650.1 coordinate 5,222, forward strand.
TTATAATCCAGAAATGGCAATGCTGGTCTCCCTTGTCTTTGTCGGTTCGCAGTTAACCAACCTATACTACATGTCACTTTGCGACCGCCCGCGAGTTCTTTAAAGTGAGCTCCAGGGCACAACGGACATGCATGTTCCTTAAGCAGACCGGTGAGCCACATACTATCATCATATGCCCAAACACTAACGATAAAGCAACGGGTCCATTTCTCAATGGTAGAGCGTTCGAAAAATTACCAAAGGTCGCGTTTTCGATTCCCAGGCGGTCCCCACTTGAGTTGGGTATGACTGGCTTATGAAGGCTAATAAGCCATAAATGTCCAGTCCAGTCTCCCTTGCTGTTGTCGGTTACCATTTTAACAAACTATGCTACCTGTCGCTCTGCGACTGCCTGCGAGGCCTCGATAGGGAGCTTCAGGGCACAACGGAACATACAAGTTCCTTAAGCAGACCGGTGAGACGCACACTGTCATCATATTCCCAATCACAACCGACAAAAGAACGGGCCCATGTCTCAATGATAGAGCGTTCGACAAATTACCAAATTTAGCGTGTTCGAATCCGAGGTAGTCCACACTTGCGATTGGGTATGACTGGCTGATGACGGCTAATAATCCAGAAATGGCCATGCCAGTCTCCCTTGCCTTTGTCAGTTCCACTTAACCAACCTATGCTACACGTCGCTATGGCACTGCCTTCAAGGACTCTAAAGTGAGCTCCAGGGAACAGCGTAAAATACATGTTCCTTAAGCAGACTGGTGAGCCGCACAGTTTCATCATATTCCCGATCTCAACCGACAAAACAACAGGCCCGTGTCTCAATGGTAGAGCGTTCGACAAATTACCAAATGTCACGTGTTCGAATACCATGTCGTCCACACTTGCGATTGATAATGGCTTATAATCCGAAATGGCCATTTCAGTCTGCTTGTCTTTGTCTGTTCCACTTTACCAACCTATGCCACACATCGCTTTGCGATCTCTGTGAGGGCTCTGAGGTGAGCTCCAGGGCACAACGGAACATTAATTTTCATTAAGCAGACTTGTTTGCCGCTCACAGTCAGCATATTCCCGATCACAACCGACAAAACAACTGGCCCGTGTCTCAATAGTAGAGCTTTCGACTAAATTACCAAATGTCACGTGTTTGAATTCCGGGTGTTCCACACTTGAGATTGGGTATGACTGGCTGATGATGGCTAATAATCCAGAAATTGCCATTCCAGTCTCCCTTATCTTTGGCGGTTTCACTTTACTAACCTATGCTACACGTCGCTATGCAAGGTAAACTGTGCTGCAGGGCACAACGGAACATACATTTTCCTTAAGCAGACCGGTGATCCGCACACTTTAAGCATATTCCCGATCGAAAAAGACAAAAACGGGCCCGTGACTCAATGGTAGAGCGTTCGACCCAGTTAGCAAAGGTCGTGGGTGGTCCACACTTGAGATTGGGTATGACTGGTTGATGACGGCTATTAAGCCAGAAATGGCCATTCCGATCTCGCCGAATCAAAACAACAAACGCCCGGCTCGATACATACGGTTAGGACATCAAGGTCCTTTGGAAATAAACTAGTCGGCCTTAGTTAGTATTAACTGCGGCAGATCGCGGCGCGTCGAAACCCTACCTCGAGGGTCGGTTAGAGCAGGCAGGCTAAGTAGTATCAAGGACGAACTCCCCACATTTAAACCACAACTCCGGGAACTTGCCCCGCCACGGCGCTCAGGTATTCGTGCGGAGGCAAACCCTTGTCCAGGTCACAAGAAAATTTAGGTCACGCGATGACGCCCCAATTATAATGGGGCAACTAGACGATTCACGTGGAGGCTGTACGTGTTATGGAACATTCAGACAATAACCCACCGAAAAGCTGCCAGGGGGCATTTTGCTTGTTAACAGACGAACAGAATCGTATTAACCATGCAGTATGCTGGCTAGGAAAATGAAGTGGGTAGTGCTGTAGATGATGCAAAGCATCCATCGTTTCTCTAAACCGTCGAGAACAGTTCTACTTGCAATTTCAGCGTACATCCGGGGAAAAGTGCACAATGTATAACAAGGCGACCAGTCTTCAGTAAAAAGTAAAGACATGTTCGCCCAGACCTCCCGACACACCAACTAACAAACAGGCACGGCTTCTCAAAACAACATTGGCTGACTGCCGATCGCGACACCCTAAACTTCCTTGGGTCGTCAATTCCCCAGGCCGACAAATTTGCTTTTGTATTCAGTTGAAACTCAAGGCCATGATTTCATAACCCAAATCTAATTATACTTCGTGAGATAATTCCCAAGAGCATGTCTACTTGAAATCGCTTGTAAGATATAAATATAATATTATATATATATATATATATATATATATATATATATATATATATATATATATATATATATATATATATATATATAATATAAAAAGTATCACGAGGTTCTACATCAACTACTTGTCCGACAGCAAGGGCGTGTCTGGGGCTAAGTCACCGAACCTTCTGCAGTTGGAAGGTTACAGGCTACTTTTCAATTTCCAGACACATTCCGTAAGAGGCCGTCCTGTTGGTTGACATGTCCGTATTCGCCGAAATAGTCAACAGAGCTCCTTAAATTGAAAAGGGTTGTTCAGAAAATTACCATAGAATATTAAAATTAAATAAAGCGAAAGTCAGAGGTTTGTACGTCATCAAAAATGCAGACGGTAACGCCGAATTTCATCAAGAATCAATACTTGAAGGAAATCTATGGAATTACTCGCCTTTTTTGAGGCACGTAAAAAGTATAAAAACTTCGTCACTAAATTATTGAGGTAATCTCAAAAAAAGCAAAGAAAGACGTCGTAAGACTGATGAGGACACCGGATACTATCGCAGAAAGGGTGGCGGATTCACTTTACTGAATGGACGTGAATTATGCATAACAAGCAAACGTTCAAAGATAACTTTTGGGACAAAACAACAAGCGACACGAAGTAAAAAAGAAAATCGTCAGCAGGGAAGGGACTCTCCATTGATATTAAAACTAGCTAGCACGAGAAAATGGGAATAACTTATAATGTGTTTGTTTAGCATTATTAGTCGAAAGAAAACGATAGTGAGGCTAGAATTGGGTGATGGAGAAGGTCAAGGAAAATGTACTAGCTGGGATTATCCGGGTTAATGTCGGTTTTAAGTCCTAACCCCAACCCGATTGCAAATATCGGACCATGGCCCGCTGGAATCTTCAGACACAAAGGGCCCAGATAAATATCCCCAAGGTAATTGAAAACGAATAACCCGGACCATCAGCAGCGAGTAAGGCTTTTCCGTGGTACATGCTCCCGGAAACTCAGCTGTCGCCATCACCACCAGTGCACAAGCTAGGGTTCTTGGTGTGAACCGAAGTACGGCTCGAGAACAGGCGCATATTCCGAAACCAAGCAATCCCTCTTCGTACGAACAACGACACAGACCTTATTACGAGTCTGGGGGACGCGAGGGCAACATGAGAAAACAATCTTTAAAGAAATCAATTATAACGAGCCACAAAAACAGTGTTTAGGCCAATTCAAGCGGAATATTACCGGGGATGACTTGGATTCCACATGCCAAATTTATGGCCCCACGTTCATCCACCCGAGCTTTCAGGAACGTATCCTTATCCGGTTTGTACACCACAGCTGCGCTCAGTGAAGTATTTTTTGAAGTGCCATCCCAGCCTATTTTGAAGCCAAGATCCACGTAGCTGCGCGATTGGTAGAACTTTACGTCAATATCCCGGTGGTTGGTTATGAAACCATGTAGTTGAAATCCTTTACCAATGTAACCCAGTGAGTAGACATATTCCTTTATTTCGAATCCATTCGTATCAACGGACAGCTTAGCACCAGCCAAATAACCTTTATCACTAAAGTGGTTAGAGTTGGACGCCCAAGTTACCCAAAAACAACTGAGCCTACAGCACAAGGGAACTGTGAGGCGAAATCAACTTCAATGTCAGCGTTCACGTAGTTCTGTTTCAAACAACTCTTCAGTTTGAGGTTCTTCTCACTAAAGCACGAAGATACACGCAGTGACAGCAGCTTACCCCTCTTTGTCAACACTGCACACTATATTGTGCTTCGTACCCTTTATTTTCTCCGATATCTCAACGTCGTTGGTGAGTTTCATGTTATTATCAATCGTCGTTTTTACAAATATGCCATCAGCAAGCCTGAAGGTTATATTGCCAGCCGCAGTGGCCTGATTATATTCCTCACAACTGCATTCAACGTGTATACCAACGTTATTTTCGGTCTTTGACTTGTAGTCGAAATTGAAGATATAAGTCTTGAAATGCTTCGTAAGGACATCTTTCGCAGCCTTACCAAGGTCTCCAAACGAACTCAAGGACATCTAGACCGCAGCAAAGCAGCCATGGGGGCAGCGGAGGACTTTTTAAAGGGTAGACAAACCACGCGACGTTTCCTATTAGTCGTTGACACTGTTCGATGATTGGTTCTTTCTTTCCAAGCGGGTTTTTCGAATATGACTGGATGACAGTGATGACGATGGCAATAAAAACAGGTTAACCAGCATCCAGACGTTCTGAAATTTTTTTATGGACACAACTTCATAGCTTTCGTTGAATCCGAATATGTCAAATCCAAGCATTAAAAATTGCTCATGCATTAATTAACTGTACTCTTCTTGTCTCTCCCTCTTTAGAGGAATTAGTAAATAATTTTACCAGAACTCCAGACAGGCCAAAATTTTTTGAAAAAATAATTTAAAGAGCTTTTTTCCATGATACACTAAAAGGCCTAACAGAAGGTCTCCCTGATTGCATTCCACACCGGTAAATTATAATTAAACTGGACCCTAGAGCTTCGAAGCTCTAGGGTTTCGTAGTTCTCTTATTGATTTCCTTATGTCATACCTGTCTAATCGAAAACAGGTTTTGGTGGGTTCCTCACTTACAACTGTTAATAAATAAATTGTATATTTAAGTACCGTGCTGTAAGTAAATACAAAGTGGATAACCCTAATAACAATTCGGACGCGAATCGGACGCGAATCGGATCCAGGATACGAATTTTCGGACGCGAATCGGATCCGACCATGACTTCGAATTCGGACGCGAATCGGATCCGAAAATTCGTATCTCGTTTTTCAACCGCACAGCGGAACCCCTTACTCCTTTGGTTGACGCCCATACTAGCTAAACGGTTAAAAACGATCCCCATTACATTCTAATCGAATAGTTATTAATTATAAGATGACTCTCGGAAGACTGAGTGAGCAATTAAAATATATTTTGCTTAAAAATACGCAAAGCGTAAGTGTACAAAAAAATAAATCTTATAAATTTCTCCTAATCAGTTGTCCTGTGTTGATGGACCCGCCAAACCCCAGCCGTTTCATAAGGTATCCACCCTGTAATGAAAAAGACAATAAAATTAGTGATGGAGAGTAAACAATGCGCATGTGTTTATGTAGTAAATGTTTGTATAAAAGGTTGATAATTAAAATCTACGTACCGTCCGCACAGTGCCCCAGGGCTGCCTTTAAGCCCCTTTTTCTGCAGTCGGTCATATGCCTTTTTTTAAAGACATTTTTTTGAAAGCTCGTTCTAGCTGCAATTTGTCCGACTTTTGTGGAATATTCCAGAGATTGAAGACGTCTGCGGTGCACATGAATTAGTTAATATTGAAATATTTCTTACCCAAAAGAATTCCGGTATAAAGGGGGAGAGGAAAAAGGCCTATTTGTCATAGTGGCGATCGTAGAAAGTTAGCCGGTAGGTCACCTCATCGGCGAAGAGCGATGTGAAAACGTGATCAGCAAAATTGCTGACGCTATCGCCGCCAAGGGAGGCCAAATGGGTAACCTAGTAAGACGGTAATTAATGTCCAGAAAACCTACCAATTGCTGTCTATATGCCCTCTATGCGACGGCTTTTGGTCAGGGCATCTACTTCGTCAAGGGCGATGCTGTGTGGCCATCACTCCACTTTCTAAGCCTGCAAAAGCGTTATTTCTTGCATTTTGGCTTTGCGTTATCCATCGAAGACTTGCTTTGATGGCTGATCGGCTGGGTCTTCTTGTTTTTATTACCACGTCGCCTCTTTCGTTTGCGCCGAATCCCGTCTAGAAAGATTATCTTTGGAAGGTAATGGCTTACCCGCATGTGAAGGAGACTGGAAAAATAGGTATAGTTATGCTAAAACCGCCGCTACAGATGAATTGTCCTAAAAAAATGGTAACGGTGGTAATTGTTCTGCATACTTATGAAAACAGGAGGAACGGGATGTTCAAAAACGAAAACGTTGGAATCTATAGGGCCCAGTATGAAATCCATCTTTAGACATAATGAGCTACAACCAAATAGGGAAAAAAAGGGATGATGAATGCAAAAAAATAGTTCACAAACAATGGGCTCCATAATTCTACCTAGGATAGGCCAAAACCCGCGCTTAGTTTTTCTTATGTATAGGGAGCCCATCAATAGCTAAATAAGTTACAATAATATTGCCTATTAGACGCCTCAAAACTGCTCAGTTAACTGTTTCACAAGTACTAAATGATCGTACTCACCACTGCCCATTGCCGTCACCGTTGAAACATCACTTTTCCAAAGCCAACAGCGTTCGTGCGTCTGCGGGAAGGTCAGAGGTCAGCCGTCTTATAATCTTCAGAAGACTGCTCTGGTGAATCAATGGCATATGCGAGCGTATTGCCCAAGAAATCATAGCCTCTTGAAACGTAGGTTCCTCTTCAATTGTAGGTGTGCTTGAAGAGTTGTTTGGTGCAATGTCAGATAAATCTGATGTCAAACTTGCATCCTCATCAACAGAGGAAATCTCTAAGTCATCATATGACGACCTACAGGAAGAGGTCAGATGCCACGACGATTAAGATGGAGTCGGACGGATACATTTCCCTCATATTCTCGGCAATTTGACGTAAATCATCCAGAAAACCTTTCTGGGCACGTCTCCTAAGTGTTTTTCGTAGATACTGCTCTAAACATTCTGCAAAAAAAGCAAAAAAACGGTCAGTATAGACAGAACAGTGGTGCAGGCAGTTACGCGACCGCTTCGCAGCACGACAGCGCAGGAAGTGGCATGGCACGGCGCGCGCGGGATTGACAGCTCAGTGCCCGATCGATTTGCCAATAACACTGCGCGCATTTTTCTTTGCGCCCTTAGCGACGCGTCATCGAGGTTCACTAGCAACCAATCAAATTCCAGATGCGATTAACGTACGACCGTTCGAGCCTCGAATCGTATTTCATTGCTATTAGGGAATTGCTGAACATCAGAAATGAGTAGTATGTTAAGTACATCCGATTTATAACGATTCGATATTTTTAAACAATCGTCAAAAAATATTTGGAATACATGGTGAACTAGGAAAGAAGCAGTGAAAAACTCCTACGGGTAGATTGATAAATAGATGTTTTATTTGAGTACACGGAAGGGCACTTTCATTGGAAAAAAAAATAAAACGAGTGCGAAATTTCGTACAGTTAAGTTATGAATAGTAGTTCATCTTCTTGGCAATTACAAATGACACAAATCGCTGGGGTAGAAAATTAGATAAAAGAGCAGACAGAGAAAAATATTCCTTGGGCATTTTTATAGAAAAGACATATCTTGCCAATGACAGTACATTTCTGGGTACTCAAACAAAACATCTATCTTTATCACCTAATTTCTTTCTTACGCAAATAAAGTAAAAACTCTACCGCATTTTTGTTCTTCCCATCCTAGAATACTGCTGTCCAAGCTTAGGTCTGATGAACGCCTCCAACCGCAGTTTAATTGAAAATGTTCAGAGGGCTTTTACACGAAGAGTAATTTCTCCTCCTGGATCCAGTGTCTCTTATAAGTACAAATGTCAGTTAGCTTATATTGAATTTCTGCGGTTCAGAAGACTGGAACGGTCTCTGCTTCCCGTTTCGCGTTAACTCTTGTCAAAATCTCCCAAGAATTAACGCTCTCACTACGGTAGATCGACCTTATGCCACTCGTAATTCCTCCATCATCAGTTCACCACCCCTCAGCTCCAAAACTAACTGTTCTTAGTTGTTTGCCTCAAAATATTATTTTCTCTGGAATAATTTTCCCACCAGAAATTAGGTTGTCGTCTGCATCAGTGGTTTTTAAACCAAATAACTCAATCATTTAACTTCGGAAGATATAAAGTCCTTATTGTCCGTTTTCTACACAATTTCCCTATTTTTTGGATTTTGAAAAGGGTACTCATGGTATTTGAGGTGGTTCCCTTGATATATATTGAATTTATATTTGGTTAGCGCTGGGAAGACATTGTTGAAACAGACATTTTAACGAAATAAAATTATGACAAATTGTGCAGATACATTGTACACATATTTAATAATGTAGGCAGAAATTGTCCTGTTAAGTCAAAAATAAGCGATGTTTTGAAATTTATAGTGAACAAAAAATAGGCAGTGAAAAAACTCAAACCTTAAAAATGGAGTCAGAGTTCAATAGGCCTCCCTTTTCGAAAAGAAGGTAGGAGAATAAAACTGCTTAGGAAAAAAGGTAAGGGGTAGAGTAGGCTAATACTGCAGTAGCATTTCAGAATGAGATAATGAAACGTCGATATGCTTCGTTCTTGATCACTAAGGCGCATGAAACAAAATTTCGCGAAAAGGCGTCAGTGTACTTGAGGCCTCAGCATCTTCGGATCCAGAATTGAATTCTGATGATGGTAAGTATCTAACGAAACGGCAGTATTTTAGACTGTGTGCGTCTATATTAAAGCTTCATTTAAGCACTTCCCATTTGATCTAGATGTAATGTCATTCTCTGGTAATTACTGCTCCGCATCCATTATCCTGTCGCCCCGGCAAAAGGCGATTCTCGGATGTATTTACAACCCGCCTAATTCATCATCCGATGATGATGCAAAACTTTGTGAAATTTTTAAATTGATTTCGGAGTCCAAATTTAACATTAAAATAATCGCTGGGGATTTTAATTTTCCAGAAATTGACTGGATTTCAAACCTTTGTCCACCCAGATTTCAGCCTTTCCCTGATACCATTAATTTTTCTAATTGGTCCCAGCTTGTCCGTTCTTCAACGAGAGACAAGCATATTTTAGACCTGATTTTCACAAACGACATTGCTCCCCTCTTCGTTGATTTTGAGAAAGGCCTCTTCCAAAGTGACCATACACTAATTCACTGTTGCCTTCCGATTTTTTTCATCGAAAAAGGCTAGTGCCGTTCGTACCTATCATGCTTTTTGAACTCGCAGATATGAGCTTTAATTAGTAACCTTTTTGGACTCATTGGACTGGCAAAATCTCTTCTCCATGAACGATGCAGCAGGTCTTTGTGACTTCATTTCAGTCGCTTCAAATAACATCCTGGAGCTTGTGCCGACCAAAATAGTCAAGCCCTTCGTCTCGGAATCCACCTTTCCTCACTTTCTTTTGCCAAGACTAAAGAAATTGAGGAAGCAGTTGGAAAGATCAGTATACTAGTTCGTTATCTGTTCATCTAAGGATCGCAGAGATTTTTGAATTAGCCTCTAAGATTCGTCTTGCACGTGACAGACAGAGGGAATCTTGCGCACTCAGTGAGTCAAACTCTGCAAAATCTGTTCCTCAACTGTTCCGCCGTCGATCCTCTTCTAAACGAGGTTATGAAATTCCTTCATTACTAAATGAAGACAAGAACTTCGTTCTGGAAGACTCTGACAAGGCATAACTGTTTAGTGCGTTCTTTGCAAATCATCTTACGATGGAATCTGAACCGGTTCCGACATTTCAGGCATCCTCATTGAATGTTATCAGCACTATTGATTTCTCCTTAGAAATAATTCGTAAGCAAATAATCCATCTGAAAAACTCGCACTCTTCGGGAACTGACGGTATTCCACACTCAGTTATTAAGAGAGTGCCGAGCTTTCCCCAATTGCTTAGCCATGTGTTCTCAGTTTATCTTATAACGGATTCTTTCCTGAATCATGGAAGACATCTATTATTCTTCCTGTCTTCAAGTCGGGATCTCGTTCGGACGTAAATAATTATCGAGGCGTTCACAAAACCCCGGCTCTCGCAAAAACTTCTTGAAAAAAATTATTTTTTTAATCAAATTCTCGACTTTTTGCCTAGAAAAATGAGCTTTTAAGCGACTCGCAATATGGTTTTTCTAGCTGGGAGATCATGCGAAGTGTGTCACTTAGCTTTTCTTAACCTCTTCACTTCCCTTCGTAACGAGCAACAGTCAGTGGCTGTGATCTACTTTGACCTGAGCAAAGCCTTTGACAAGGTACCGCACAGACGTCTTCTAGTGAAACTGGAAGCCCTTGGCATCCGGCCTCCTCTCCTTGACTTCATTGGTTCCTTCTTGTCTAACCGCAGCCAGAAGGTCTTAGTAGGTAATAGCTATTCGACGCCTCAGCCAATCCCGAGTGGCGTTTTTCAAGGCACTGTTCTAGGTCCCCTTCTCTTCATTCTGTTAATTAACGAAATTTCAAATTTACTCACAAATTCACAAAATTTCGTTTACGCTGACGATCTCAAGTGCATTTATTCATTTTCTAAAAACACTGCTAATAGTTGCGTTGACAAAAATCAACACTGATCTACTTATGCTCTCACGTTGGAGTTGTACTTGGCAGATGGAATTTTCTCCATCCAAGAGCAGTTTCATGTGTTTTGACCCTGCAAAGCTTCCTGGACCCCTAGTATTTCAAAAATAGTACACTTTTTAGAACGATCAACCATAAAAGACTTAGGTCTAAGTTACACGAATAAGCTAGCATTATCGCCTCATGCAGATCGAATTTCTGCAAAGGCTGCACAGATATGTGGTTTTTATATCACATAATTTCTTCCTTCCGGAAATAAAGTTAAACCTATACCGCATGTTTGTTCTTCCTATCCTCGAATACTGCTGTCCCTATTTGGGCTGATGAACGCCTCTGACCGCAGTAAGATTGAAAAAATTTCAGAGGGTTTTTTTACTCGAAGACTATTTTCTCTTCCTGGATCCACTATCTCCTATACGGATAGATGCCAGTTAGCAAACATTAAATTTCTGTGGGTTAGAAGACTCGAAGCCGGTCTCTGCTTCCTGTATCGCGTTAACTCTAGCCCAAATCTCCCACGAATTAACGCTCTCACTCCGGTTAATCGACCCTATGCCACTCGTAATTCTTCCATGATCATTTCAACACCCCTTAGCTCAACAACTAACCGGTCTCAGTGTTTTGCCTCCAAATATGCTTTCATATGATATAATCTACCACTGCAAATTAAGTTGTCGTCTACATTAGCTATTTTCAAAACGAAATTACGCAAACATTTAACTTCGGAAGATATAAAGTCCTTATTCTCTGTTTCCTTCCCAAACTTGCAACTTTTGGATTTTGAAAAGGGTCCTCCTGGTATTTGAGGCAGCTCCCTTGATATTATATTGGTCTCTTATTATATTTCCATCATCCTGTGCATAGTCAATCTTTCACTTACTTTTTCTTCCCCTCCTTTAAAACTAGCATTGCCAACTCTTGACAACCTTCCTACTTACCTCCGAATTTGCAACCATGACGATAGTCTCCAGGTTCTGTTGATGATCGAGGTGGGTTCTGATGGTTTCGCCTCTTTGGTGATGGACTATACAGTCAGCAAGGTCGCATCTCGATGATGATCTCGTGACCTCTACTGTCCCGTCTTCGTTTCGACATGTTGTCTACGATGAGTTCGTCCTCTCTCACCTCCACTGGTGTTTATAATCAGTAGCTCTGACTGCTATATTATCTCTTACCCGACAAGGAGCATCCCGAACCCTCATACGTAGTCAGCAACATCATAATACTATCCTATTGCATGTAGCTTTAAATTTTTAGTGAAGCAGTTTTTTTCTCCTATGTTTTTTTTTTAAATTGGCGGCTCGCTGAACTCCGCCTCCGATTTAACCCTAGGAGTTTTTTTACTGCTTCTTTTCCATTTCACCGTATATGCCAAAGATTGTTGACTTTTGTTTTAAAAATGGCAAATCTTTTTGAATCGGATATGTTTACCATACTACTCATTTCTGCTGTTCATATGGATGCTCACATAGTGCAGCAATTATCCACTTTGTATTTATTTAAACCACGGTACAAAGTTTGCAATGATGGGGCCCTCTGGGCCTTAAATATACAATTTATTTATTATTTATTTATTTATGTGCATTGCAGGTCGTCGTACGATGTTCATAAAAGGACGTCAAATAGCTACTCGTGGGAGCTTCTGGCCTGAAATGGCAATGTACGTTTGGATTTGCTTGATGCACATACGGCATCTAGATGCATCTAGATGAACTTATTGCCCTCAGCAGATGGTGAAATTGGCCCAACAAGGAAAAACCTGTTCTTATCGGTTGGAAGGGAGACGTAGAGGACGTAGAGACGTTGGGTGACGTAGAAGCCGAACAGAACTCGCAGGACCGAATGACGTCCTGAATGTCGCGTTTTTCATTTGGCAAAAAATAGCTTCGTAAAAGGGCCCACTCGGTTTTGTGAATTCCGGAGTGGCCCAGTTCTGCATGCATCCTTTCCATTCGTCGTCCATTATTGAAAGGGGTAGCACAAAATGCTTTGGATACTGTTAACTGGCACGGTAGAAAAGGACACCGATCTCAAGGACCAATTTGTCCAAGAGGTTGTGGAGACATCGCATTTCGTAGCTATAGCCTGTTAGCTCCGACTTGCTGAGTTGCCTGGCGTTACGTACCTTCCTGTTGTAAATGGGGGATGTATGCGGATCATCTCTCTGAGCTGCAGCCCAGAGTAGGCACTGGCCACTTTGGAAAGCGATGGGGGATATGGTGACATCAGAACATGATGGGCATTCACGGTGAGGGCGATGCGGTTTCCTTGAGAGTGCATCGGCATTTCATGCTAATGACCCAGGTGAAACATGCATTCAAACTCGTATTACTATTTTTTCTGCAACCCAGCAACTTGCCCCTCATGATTCTTTAAATTCCGCAACCACATCAGAGGACTATGATCCATGCGCACGATAAATGGACAATACTGAAGGTACGACCGACATTCTTTAACAAAGTATGTTAATGCTAGTATCTCTTTGTGAGTCACGCAATAACGACGTTCTGCCTTAGTCAATGAGCGACTGAGATACTGGATGACACGTAAGGTACCGTCAAGTTGCTGCTGGGAGAGGACAACGCCTAAAGCGTTATCGCTGGCGTCAGTATCTAACACAAATTTTCCAGCATAAGAGCTGATGTTAGGAAAAACTAAAATCAGAAATGGTTAAAACTTACCCTTCAGCGTCTGGAAGCTGGTGGCCCAGTCCATAGCCCACGTAAATTTGCCATCTTTCTGCGTTAGCTTATGAAGGAGTTTGCAACATAAGAATAGTTTTTGATAAGTCTTAAAAAACTTTGAACCTCAGATACATCTGTGGTGGGAGGCCAGTCGAAAATTTGCCTAAGCTTTGATCATCGGTCTCTATGCCGATGGCAGAGATGACATGGCCTAGAAATTTGACGCCCGGCTTGATAAAGATACACTTGCTCGGCTTTCAAGTGAGACCAGCATGTCTGTGGCTGTCGAAAACAGACTTAAGATTTTCAAGGTGATTATGAAACTCCTTACCCAAGGACGGTAATATCGTCCATGTATACAAGACATGAGTTTGGAATCAAATGGGAAAAGAACTGATTCATTAACCGCTGAAAAGTGCTATGGGAATTCGCCAACCCGAAAGGCATTGTCGTGTGCATAGGAACCACTAATTATTTGTTCTCCAATTTTGACAATTTGAACTCCATTAGCACTTCAATAGGACTGTTCTGGACACTACTGTTTAAACTGCTCGTACGTACTCGCTTCCTGCTCATCTTGAATTTTTCTCGTGCCAAAATTCGTCATAAAACGACATCAAAATGGAATTTGTTTATCATCATATTCAAATTGACTACACAGCCTTTGCTCCAATAAAAACTGACAATTTCTCAGGGAACCAAACGTGTACAGCCTCGTGAAGATCTGAAGTTATCCATGACCTTAGACATCTCCGAACGGCTGAGTTGTTCGTGCATATTTTGCATACCATATTCAGTTTTTTAAAGCGTTTTGAACAGGTAGGCGCATTTTTGGCTCATATTGCGGTAAATACTCGCAATACATCGCTTTTACGATCGATTATGAAAGTCAAAATAAACCCTTCGGGAATCGTGCAAAATACGTGTTACCGCCGAGGATCGAACCAAGGCACCAATGTGCGGGAAACGACGGTGATACCACTGAGCAAGCGCCGCACGACGAACTCGCTGATTTAAAATTAAATGAGAACATAAACACTTATCATAATGCGGATAACCTCAATTCCAGTTATGTTTCCTTAAAGTCACCTCCCGCCAAACGGGCCAAACGTTTAATAAGTTTTTTGGATGTCAATTACGAGGACAAAGCGTGTGCGATAGGCTTTAAACTTCTTCAAAAAATTTTGGAGATTGAAAAGGATATGAAAAGGCTGAAGATGGATATAGAAAAATTTAAGAAACCTCCTCACATTTTACCCGAGCGCAAACAGGCCCTAACTGGGGAACATGAGGGAGACAAACGCACATACGCATGCACACCTTTCGTAGCCATCACATTCAATGAGGATTATGGCGCTACGTCTACGAAGTTCGGTTTAGCCGTTAAACAGTCTCCAGAAAGGAAAGAGGGCAACCGGCACGGATCCCAGTAAACGAAGAAACGAGTTTTGGAAGACAAAGGTAATATTTTATCCAAAAATCATAGTCCCAGAAGCCCAGCGCTGGACAAAAATCACTCTCATGTTGAAGTGCCAGCGTCCACGAGTAACGCCACCTCTGTGAACTCCCACCCTAGCGTGTGCGGGCAAATTAGGACCTCGCCCATCAATCGTAAGCGAAATATCGTAATATGTGGTGTCCCAGAATCCACGTCTTGCATTTTGAAGGAACGAGTGACACACGATCTAAATCTTCTTCATGAATATGCCAGTGCAATCCTGAAGAAAGGGGAAATTTAAACCGTGCAAAAAGCTTTCCGACTAGGCAAAGTAGACCCTAGCCGTGACATGAAACTATCCCCAAGGCCTCTAAAAATTATTTAAGAAAACGAAACCCAGGCAGCACTTCTGTTAGAAGGAAGAATAACCTTACGGGGATCGAACAAACAAGGGTTTTTCAGCCGGATTACGAGCCGAGGGAACAGCTGAAAATAAGGGAACTACGGAGAGAATTGAGGAAGAGAATTGGCAGAGGAGAGAAACGGTTGACAATCAAAGACGTTCAAATAGTCCAGATAAATTTGTCCTTCCTATGGCCTAAACCCGTAACAATGAAGTCGAATCAATCATTAAAAGTAATCTCCGCAAACGTACAAAGCCTGTTCAACAAGCTGGACGACCTTCGAAACATTGTGGATGAAAGGAAACCAGACGTTATGGCTTTCATTGAAACGTGGCTTACTGCAGACATTTCTGATTCTGAAATATCACTCAGAGGATATCAGCACTTCAAGAGAGAAGGACCAAGTTGAGGAGGAGGAGTTATAGTTTATGTCACTCGCAAGCTGAACGCTATGGCTGACATACATATTGCACTACGTGATGTTGAACTCTGCTAAGTATTCTAGACCACTGACGATATCGGTTGTGTACCGTTCGCCTTATCAGACCTCCGATCAGGATCTCATTCTCATAACGGAACTCTACAAAGCAAGCGAGAAGAAGATGCCCTCATTGTTCGAGATTTTAACGCTCCTGGTATTGACTGGAAAACATGGACTGCGCAGGGAATGCCAGATAACTTCGTCAGAGCAAGGTCAAGGTCTAAGGCGGTTGGTTCAAATTTAAAGATAAGTATATTCTCGAAATTTAAACTGATTTCTTCGTTTACTTAGAAAATATTAGCTTAATTATTGACAATTTATTGTATTTCTACCTCATTATCAGCTACACACACTTGCAGTTATTGCAATTGCAAAAGGGAGAAATATACGGTTTTTAAACTTTTTCACCCTACATAGCCTCATTAAATCTCTCGCAAACTTACGTCAACAGGACGGAATCTAAAGGTTAATTCAAGAAATAAAGTTGCAATTTTTTTAAGTTTACCTTATTTCCAGCGAAGAATAATTTGCAGTAACTGGTATACCAGCTGATATAATTTTCCATCCTGCATAACCTCTTCGCTAATTCTATTTTTAGTTTTAACTCGTTACCTAGCAGATATTTGCTTGCAGTGCCATGCTTAAAACACATATTTCAAATATTACATCTTTTATTCCGCAAAACCTCACTAGTGATTTTCCTTTCGTATTATCGATTTGAAAAATACTTATATTTTAAAATCAATATGAAACCCCAGTCAGTGCTTAGACGCAAACATCATCTTCGCGTAAAATTTCCACTAGAGCAACCCTCCTTAAGCATGAAGAAATTAGACCTTGATGCCCTGGAAAACTTTTTAATACCTTTTATGTCTAAATATGGTTCTCCCTTCACGATCCTTGGTACCATTTTTGAGGGAAATTTGTCTTCACTCACTTCTCGACAATGCGTAAAACTAGAGCCTTTTCTAAACATGGTCAGTACCGAGTGAATTGACATACATAAGAGAAAGTTCAATTTTCTTTTAAAAAACGTCCCCAAGAGTAAAATCCCCCTGGACGTTGCATTTCATTTCCTTTACTCATGCGGCTTTAACTTTAAAGTCCCTGAAGCTAAAAGGTTGTCTTCCCGTAGCAAAAAACCACCAGTTCTGGTCAGACGTTTTTCAGCGATTGAAGTTGACCTTACTTTTATCTAAGCAGGATCACTCAGCATAATATTTGAAAAAAACGAATTGCTTATCTGTAGGGATAAAACCCCAATGGAACGTCGGGTTTCACCCCAATTAGCAAACAAGAAGCCTTCGTCTACACCTTCAATATCAAAATTTATCTTAGAGGTTTGTCCTGTAGCTAATTAAAGCCCACGGCCCTCCGGATCGACAGGAATTTCGATTGCAGCTGAATCTGCAGCCATTAACCGTGTTCCTGGTTTGAGTGAAATTGTGTGTACGCCACTTCTTTCTCATCCCAAGCAAACCATGCCTGCTATAGCTGCCAAATCTACTAAACCTAAGAAAACTCCTAGTATATCTGAATCATTGGCTAATCCAGGCATTAAAATCAGTAATGTCATTACCAATGGAAACCTGCTAATCCCTCAGCATCTACAACAGCTGCAAACGCTAAGGTTAGCATCTTTCCCAACCCAAAAAATTTCCGAAAACCCCAAATAATTAACACTTCTAATTATTTTACCACTTTTTCGAAATCATTTATTCCTTTTTCAAATGCATGTTTTCCAACAATTTATGCTAACTTCCCTAAAAGTTTCATTTCTACGCCACCCATTATCTTTCCCATGCCAAAATATAGCCTTCCCTTACTTGGTTTTCATCCAATTATGTCGTTGTACAATAATATCAGTTCTCTTTACAGTAACATTTCGACAAATTGTAGGTCAGAGCAATTTTTCCCACCTTTCGTTTCTTCTTTCCAGTTTTCTTCTCCGCCACCAAATTATCCTTTTTTATAAATACTGATGAGCGTAACCTGCAGCTCAGGAATACGCTCAGCTTAGTTTCACTCAATGCGAGATCAGTTGTAAATAAGATAGCTGAGCTTAGAACAGTAGCCTTTGAGCTTGATCCAGATGTGCTGTGCATCACTAAATCCTGGGCTCACTCTCTTATTTCTGACTCGACGCTTGCTATAGATAATTTCAATTTGTACCAACAATACCGCGCTGAAAAACGTGGTGGTAGTTGCCTCCTTTATATTAAGTCATCCTTTGTACATTTCTCTTTTCAGCCTAGCATTTCGCCCTTTTCTGGAAATGTATGCTTTGCTTCAGTCATCCTCCCTCACAATAAAAAGCGTTAATTTGCTGTGTCTATAATCCTCCGTGTTATTCTGGCAATGAAAGCGAGCTCTGTGACTATTTGAAAATGTTGCAGACACTCAATTTGATGTCAAAATAATCGTAGGCGATTTCAATCTGCCAGACATTGACTGGCAGGCAAATTCCTCTCCGCCCAAAACATCAGAAATTGGTCGATACTATTAACTTTTTTTAAACATGTCCCAACTGGTCAGATCAGTTACTAGAAATGACAACATTTTAGATTTAATTTTTACAAATGATGTCCGCCATCTCTTTATTAATTTTCATACTGATCTTTTCACAAGTGATAATGCAATAATTCACGGTTGATTTCCAGTCCCCCTTCTTACGAAGCCTGGAGTTAAATGCAATAACCTCGACTTTGCTAACACAAACCATGAATAAATATATAATTTCGTAAGCACTCTAGATTGGCATAGCAGATTCGCAATCAACGATCCAAACTTTTTCCGTGAGCTATTGCAGAGCCTCACAGAAAAAATCCAGGCTTTAATCCCGTTTAAGATGTTTAATTCAAATACAGCTTCTTCTATTGTTCCACATTTTCTCCAGAAGAGACTTAAAAAAATTACGAAAACAACTTAAAGATTAATCTAAAAGCTCTTTGTCAGTTCATTTAAGGATTGCACAAATATTTGAATTAGCATCGAAAATTAGGCTCGCTAAGATACGCAAAGGGAGTCTCGGGCACTAAGTGATGCCAATTCATCCAAATCTGTTGCTCAAAGCTTCCATGTTCGGTCATCGGCTAAGCGTCTGAATGTAACTCCGCCCTTACTCGACTGTAACAAAAATTGTGTTACAGACGATTTGGGCAAAGCAGAGTTGTTAAATTCGTTTTTTGCCAACCACTTTACCACTCCCACAATTCCTCTGCTTTCAAATTCACTTCTAATAACCATTAATTTTAAATCTGGTTCCCGCTTTGACATTCCTTACTATCGCGGTGTTCATAAAATGCCCTCTCTTGCTAAACTCTTCGAAAAAATAATTGCAAAACGAATCACGGATTTTTGCATAAGCAATTAAATTATCAACTTTTCCCAACATGGCTTCTTACCGGACCGATCTCTTCGTAATGATCATCTATTTGTAGTAGTTATCTATTTTCAGCTTTTTAAGGCATTCGATAAAGTGCCTCATAAACGACTTCTAGCTTAACTAGAAGCTATAGGATTTCGTAGTACCCTTACTGACTTTATTAGCTCATACCTAAATGATCGAAATCAAAGAGTTTAGTAGGGTCCTCATACTCAAGTGCTACCCCGATTGTTAGTGGTGTCCTTCAAGGTACCGTATTAGGTCCTTTGTTGTTCTTACTGTATATAAATGATATTACATCGATAGTTAAACATTCTCAATTTTTATTTATGCTGATGACCTCAAATGCGTGTCTTCCTTCTCTAACTCTACGACCAAACGGTGCCTAGTACAAATTCATTTAGACTTAGACTTTATTTCGGCCTGGAGCTCCACATGGCTAATGTAGTGCTCACCTACTAAGTGTTGCTACCTGTGGGCCTGTAAGTCTGCCGTAACCTTTTATCTTGGAAGGTTGCCCTATGATTGAATGTTCCTCCATCAAGGAATTGGGCTTAAGCTACACCAATAAATTAGATCTTTCGCCTAATGCACATAGAAGTACGGCCAAAGCTGCTCAGATTTGCGGCTTTAGTTCTTATAATTTCTACCTTCCTGAAATTAAATTAAGACTATCGTATGTTTGTACTTCCCATTCTTGAATTTTGCTGTATTTCCTTCGGTTTAATGAACCAATTTAGCCGTTCAAAAATTGAAAATGTGCAAAGACATTTCACAAAAAAACTCCTTTTTCCAACTCTTTCAACTACTTCCTACTCAACAAGATGCCAGCTAACGAAGCTAAAATTTCTTTGGGTCAGGAGACTTGAAGCAGTTTTTTGTCTTCTTTTCCGACTAAATAATAGTTCAACTCTCCCCAAGCTTTCTGTCATTACCCCCGTTAGTCTTCCTTATAACCTTAGAAATTGTGCACTAATTATACCTTCCCCTGCATCCTCCACGTGTAAACGCTCTCTCTTGTTTGCTTCTAGGTATAGTTTTCTTTGGAATAACTTGCCAATTGAAATTAGGTCGTTAACTAGTCTATCTGTATTCAAGCGAAGACTGCACATTTATCTTAACACTGATTCTATTAGCCTTTTATTTTCCTCATCTTTTCGCAGTAGCTTTCCTAATGACTCTGAGAAAGGACCATCGGGAATTGGAGTAACCCTGTTGAAACTATATTTTCGCTACCTCGGGTCGCCCATGAAATATGATGTCTCCTTATATCACCAGTCATCCAAACGATGACGTGATTCGGACGTACACATTCGGTGATCCGCAGTCTAAAATGCTATCATTTCTTTGGATACTCACCATCATCAGAATTCAATTCTGGATCCTAAGATGCTGAGGACTAAAGTTCATTGAGGAATTTTCGTGAGATTTTGTTTCATA
The DNA here is from genome assembly GCA_017591395.1 of Schistocephalus solidus. Lineage (NCBI taxonomy): Eukaryota > Metazoa > Platyhelminthes > Cestoda > Diphyllobothriidea > Diphyllobothriidae > Schistocephalus > Schistocephalus solidus. The sequence continues at coordinate 25,641 of WEDG01005650.1, forward strand.
CGCCGAAATAATCAAGAACGAATCACCTCGACGTTCCATTGTCTCATTCTTAAATGCTACTGCAGTATTACCCTACTCTAACACCTGAAAATTTTTTCCAAAGCAGTTTTTTTCTTCTACCTTGTATTCAAACATGAAGGAGTTTTGAACTCTGCCTCCATTTTTATGGAAGTTTTTTTTTACTGCCTATTTTTCTAGTTCAACATTAATTTTAAAACATCGCTTACCGTTGACATAGCAGGACAAGTTATGTATTTGTACATTTTATCTGCACACATTGTCATTACTTTGTTTCGTTACTAATGTTTGCTTAGACAGTGCCTTGCCAGCGCTTACTAAATTCAAATTCTTAATTCTAAATAAATTCTAAACCACAAACTACTTCGATGGGCAAAAGACAAACGTCTTTGTCAGAACGTCACCTTTAAAACACGGATGAGAGAAGGACAACATTCAAACTGTCTTGACCTAGTTTTTACCCGAGATGAGGACAACGTGCTCGACCTACAGGATCGATCGCCATTAGGGTCAAGTGATCACGTTAAATTTTGCTTCAAGTACTCACTGTTTTCCAAACCAAATTTACCCGATACTTGGAAAAGAAACATTTGGAAGGGGGATTGCTCACTTCTGAGAAGACAAATGTAAGAGACATCCTGGGAAACAGAACCACTTGGTGGAACCAATAAAGATTGGGTGACATTGAGCTCGTTATTGAAAAGGATTGCTTACCTCAACTGTCCTCTCAGGAGATAGACAACCACAGACACACAAAAAGGATAAACTCAAACTTGCAGGCCTCTTTCAGAAAAAGAAATCGCTTCTGGAGGCGTTACAGAAAAACCGGCTCCGATGGTCACTTACGGGAATATAAGCAGCAACGAAAAGTTTGTAAATGTGAGTCTACTAATCTGTGGAGGAAGTTTGAACTAAACATTCTGCAAATATCGTTGGAACATCCCTAAATGCTATATGGCTACATACGGAGTACAAAGAGAATTCAGGAAATGAGTCCTGCCCTTAGGTCTGCAGATGGAAAACTAGAGACCGACGACCAGAGTAAAGCATCCCTTCTTTCAAAATTCTTTCAAACTGTCTTCACCCGAGAGCCTAATACTTTTGCTGCTAGTCCATGAGTTTGTCAATCAATGTGTTCCCCTCCTTTTCCTTCCTCCACCACCTCCTCCTCATCCACAACAGAGGACCTAGACCTAGACTTTTCACCGACTATAGTTGGTACCGAATTACTTCGTATAAAGCCTGCCAAGTCACCTGGGCCGGAGAGAATTCCTGCATTAGCACTTAGTGAACTTGCTGATGAACTGTGCTTACCACTGTCCATCATATTCCAAAAGTCCTTTGAAGAAAGCAAACTCCCGGAGGAATGGAAGTGTGCATTCATCGCGCCATCTATAAAGGAGGTTCCCGACTGAATTGTGAACATAACCGCCCTGTCAGTTATACTTGCATTACGTGTAAAATAATGGAGCGTATTATCAAGAGGCATTTAATGCGCTATCTGGAAAACAACCAAATCCTATGCGATGCCCAACACGGCTTCCGTCCAGGACGTTCATGTCTCACGAGTGCCCTTCAGTCGCACGAGAAATGGACAAAGGCCACAGATAAGGGTCATGCAGTAGATGTTGTATTTTTTTGACTTCAAAAAGCCTTTGATAGTGTACCACACGGGCTTCTTTTGCGGAAGATTTGGAACGTAGGAATTCAAGGAAAAACTTTTCAATTGGATCAAGAGTTTCTTGTCTTTCAGAGTACAGAGAGTTGTTGTTGGAAACTCTAGCTCAGAATGGGTAAAAAGTAGAAAGTGGTGTTCCACAGGGTTCTGTTTTGGGCCCCCTACTCTTCTAATCTACGTGAACGACTGTCTCAACGACCTAGATTGTGAAGCTGTCATGTTTGCAGATGACATTAAAATATGGACTGAAGTCAGCTGCGCTGACGACGCAAAGGGTTACAATCGAATATCGACAAACTAAGTGCCTGGTCGACTAAGTGGCTTCTTAAGTTTAATGTATCCAAGTGCGTGATCCTACATCTAAGCGCCGGTCGAAAAGTATCTCTGAGACACCAGTACTTTATTAATGGCACTGCATTAAAAGAGGTCGAAACATACAAAAGATCTGGGCATGTGGACAACTGTGAATTTGATGCCCTCAGAACACTGTAAGAAAGCAGTCCAGAAGGCAACATGTACACTACATTGGATCAGACGTGCGTTTAAAATATTCCCCCTGATCTATTCGGAAAAGTCTATGGCACCTTTGTGAGACCACATTTAGATTACGGAGTACCAGCTTGGATACCGTGGATGAAGAAAGATGTTGACCTCCTCGAACAGGTGCAACGGAGAGCAACGAAGATGGTTGACGGTCTTAAGACTTTTACCGTACCAAGAAGATTGAAAAGCTTGACTTATTTCCTCTTTCCTACAGGCACTTACGGTGTAGCCTGCTCTGGACATTCCGGATTATCCGGGGCCATGATTCCACCCTGAGATCGGAGGATTTCTTCGACTTTGCCTGCACAACTCATCTGCGTGGTCATCCTTACAAGGTTAATAGCGAACGCACGCGATTGAACCTCAGAAAGTTTTTCTTTCAGCCAACGAGTGGTTCGACCTTGGAACTCGTTACCAAGTGAGATGGTTACCTCTGAAAGCATTATTGATTTTTAAAAAGAAGGCTTGATTGCATTGTATTTGACAAAGACGACTGTCACAGCCTGATTTCTTAAAAACCAGCCTTTTAAAAATCTTTCGGGCTCTAATTTTCTTCCACAATGTTTCGCTTATGGCTGTGAAAACGCATTTGAAGTTATGTTATGCGCTGACTCAAAACATTTTTAAAATGTACAACATTTTTATATTGACTGTACACATGCAATGATAACCTTAACATTAATAGGGTCATCAAGGGCAATGCCTGTAACCCTTCAAAATATACAATATACAAAAAAACTTGAACTTTTCGGTATGATTTGTAAGTGAGGATTTGGGGTATATCAAGTTCTTTTGTCTTTAAAAATAAAACTTTTTAGTTGTGATAAGGATAAGAAGACTACATAGGCATCCTTCTGAGTCTATATTATATAATGTATATTTTGAAGTGTTACAGGCATTGCCCTTCATGACCATATCAATTTAATGTTATCATTGCATATGAACAGTCAAAATAAAATAGCGGAAATAAAAAATTTTTTGAGTCAAAGAATAACATTACTTCAAATGCTTTGTCACAATTATAGGTGAAACATTGTGGAAGAAAAGAAGAGCCCGAAAGATTTTAAAAGGCTGGTCTTAAGTAGGCATGCTGTGAGCATTGTCTTTTGTCAAATATTGTGCCATCAAGCCTTCTTTTAAAATCAGAAATGCTGTCGAAGGTAACCGTCTCGCTTGGTAACGCGTTCCAAGGTCATTCCACTCGTTGACTGAAAAAAACTTTCTAAGGATTAATCGCGTGTGTTCGCTTTTGACCTTGCAAGGATAACCACGCAGATGAGTTGTGCAGGCAAACTCGAAGAAATCCTCTGATCTCAGGGAGGAATCATGGCCCCGATTAATCTGGAATGTCCAGAACAGGCTACAGCGTAATTGCCTGTAAGAAAGGGGAAATAAGTCAACCTATTTCAATCATTCTTGGTATGATATAGCCTTAAGACCGTTAACCATCTACTGTGCTCTCCGCTGCACCTATTCGTGGAGGTCAATGTCTTTCTTCCTCCATGATATTCGGGTTGATATTCCGTAATCTAAATGTGGTCTGACGAAGACGCCATAGCCTTTTCCAAAGAGATCAGGGGAATTATTTAAAACGCACGTCTGATCCAATGCAGTGTACATGTTGCCTTCTGGACTGCTTTCTTACAGTGTTCTGAGGGCATCCAATTTGCAGTCGTCCACATACCTAAATGTTTGTGTTTTTCCACCGCTTTTCATGCAGAGCTATTAATAAAGAACTGGTGTTTCCGAGATAATTTTAGGCCGGTACTTATGTTTAGGATCACACACATGGATACATAGACCTTAAAAGCCACCTGGCTGACCAAGCACATTAGTTGTCGATTTTCGATTGTTACCCTTCTGCGTCATCAGCGAAGCTGACGACAGTCCATATTTTCATGTCATCTGCAAACATAATAGCTTCACAGTCTAAGTCATTAAGACAGTCTTTCACGTAGTCTAGGAAAAGTAGGGGGCCACAAACAGAACCCTCTGAAGCACAACCTCCTACGTTTGCCCATTTCGGCACGTTGTTTGAAATATGTTTTGAATTTCGTGAACCTCGAGCCTACAAGTGTTTAGTCTCTACCTCAGTGTAGAAGACACGGTGCTGAAAAATTATTTAAAGAATTGTCTTTATATTCCTCTGAGTTTGTAAATTGCGACTTGGACCCTCGATCTCTGCTGCTTTCTGAAACTCACGCCAGCTGTGTGCTCCCTGCATCTGCTCTCAATCGCGGAAGGGACTCAAACCAAAGGCTGAGTCCTTATATTTTCCTATTCTTATTGTTAAATATCCGAACTGACTCTCTGTTAATTTTGTGGCAATTCTAACATGCAAAACTCAAGTTCCTTAAATTTATTGTCACAAAAAATTGGTCCACGACCAAGCTGCTTGGGACCGTCTATCGGCGCCTCTACCCACTCGGCCATATTGGCAGCGGATCTTGTTAAGCAAGTAAATGGACAAGCAGAAAACAATTTTAAATATCGTTATTCTGCTATTTGTTCACCTCCCGCTAAACGGAGTAAAAGTTCAGTAAGCTTAACTAATGTAGCTTACGAAGACGAAACATGTATGGGGTGTTTCAGCCTCCAGCAGAAATTATCAGGGATGGAGCACGAAATAAGGAATCTAAGACAAGAAATAGATAACTTAAAAAATCTTTATCTTGCCCAACTGCTAAAAAAAGCTCCTGTTCGTAATAAACCTACAACAATGCAAAATTCGTATTCAGATATAGCTTCTTAAAGCTTACATAAAAGTCACATTAAACATATCGCGATTGCTGGACCCGGTAAACCAGAGGAATTTTTGCTACTTCCGAAGAGAGCCCCATCTAGTCCTTGCGCTACTCCACCGGTACTTAGTTCGGGTAGCAATAGCACTAATCTGGCTTTACCGCCCATCGCTACATCACTGGTAGACGTTGCACCAACATGCAATGTTGAAGAGGTTGGCGAGTTTGTCAAGCCAAAGAAGAAAAGGTCTAAGAAGAACAAGTCGTGCAGAGACTTGGCTCCAGCCTGCCCAACCCCCGGTTCATCTGGCCCTATCAGGCAAAGTGAACTGGTTATCAGTACTCACTCAGCTGAAAGATCTGAGTTACAAATGGGCTCTCGATTGAGTCGAAAACAGAATGTAGTCATTTAAGGTGTCCCGGAGTCAGCTTCCATTATTCCAAAGGAGTGATATAAACATGACATGGAACTCCTTCAATTGTATGCAAAAACGCTGCTAACGGACGGCAAGTCCATTCACATTCTCAAGGCATATAAAATAGGGAGGGCTCTGTCTACACCCGATTCAAATCCTCGACCAAGACCTATTAAAATCATCTTGGAAAACGAAGCACAGGCACAGCTCCTGCTACAGAGAAAATCCAACCTGCGGTGTCCGCATTCTGAAGGGTTTTTTAACCGGAATATGGGCTGCAAATGCGAATGAAGATGCGACAGCTAATAATAGAACTGGAAACACGAAAGACCAATGGCGAGGCAAATCTTAAAATAAGGGATGGACAGATAGTTCAAGTGCAAAGCGCATTTCTTTAGCCGAAGGCAGTCACCATGACAGCCTAACTGTCCCATTTCAGAAACCAAATCCGTGCCCGCTGTAACTAATCGTCCTCAATGCCAGATCTCTGCTTAATAAGATGCCTTTGCTCCAGACTCTGGTTTTCATCCACCGCCCCGACATTGTAATAGTTACAGAGACATGGGCAACACTCTGTGTATCCGACATCGAACTCCTTATTCAAGGCTACGCTTACATTCAGGAATGATCGACACGAGGGCCATGGTGGAGGAAGCTGTATATATGTTCGGCAACCACTTACATTTTTTTCCATTGGACTATCGCCCATTTACCGCGGTAGAAGAAAGTTGTTGGCTCCGAGTATTTCTAAAAGATAACTACTCTTTACTCGTTGGTAGTGTCTATCGCCCACCCAATGCCAGTGAGGATTACGATCTTTGTCTCTCGCTGGCATTTCACGCCGCAGCTGACTTAAATCGGAAGTACTGCTTGATTGCAGGTGACTTCAATCTTCTTGAAGTTCACTGGTTTCCAACTTCCGGTCCTGCAAAGTTTGAAAACCTACTTGAGGCCAAAGATATAGGCATGTGGGACCAGGAAGTTGATTTTCCCACCCGAGGATCAAACATACTTGATCTTATTTTTTGGAGAGGTTGTCAGCCATTGTCAGTGTCACCTTTAGATCAACTTGGGAATTCTGACCACACTAAAGTTCTTTCTACACTAGAACTAGAGGCTGCTGAAACGTTTTCCAAAAAATATAGCTTTTTCCGTGATTTCAGATCAGCAAATATGAGGGAATTGCTAACACACCTAAATTCCCACGACTGGACTAACTCCTTTGTATTTTCGGATGTGAATGTTTGTTCTGATACTTTTTACAAAGTTCTAGGTCCACTCATTTCTTGTTTTGTTTCCCGTAAGAAAATAATTAATGTCAAGGCTGAAGTCTACCTCCCTTTATTATTCCGCCGTAGACTGCGTCGACTCCCCCGTCGTTTTCATCTACAAAACGACACCTCCGTCCTGCCCTTGATCCAACAAATCTTTGAAGATGCTAAGAGACTGTCTGACGAAAAACGAAAAGCCGATGAGTTGAACCTTGCCGAAAACCCTTCGTTAAATGTTGCGAAGCTCTTTTTGCGCACAGTAAAAGCGCAGAAAAAAACGCAACACCCTGTACTTTGAGATGCCTTAGGAAACCCAATAGCTGACGCTAAGTTGACAGCTGCTAGCTTCAATGCTTTCTTGTCTAGAACGTTTAGTAAACATACTGTTGCCCCCTTTCCTAACATCCGGGTTTAGACAGGTAACGTCCTCGAAACCATAACTTTTACCCTCTGGGACGTGACCGTAGCCATTCGGCGTTTTAGTCAATCTCACAGTCCAGGACCAGATGGCGTCCCGGTCAGCGTTCTAAAAGGCGGATGCAAACGATATTTTTCCGTCCCTTCTGTATACGATATTTAATCTTGCACTTGAAAGTGAAACTTTCCTTATTTTATGGAAGGAATCGCACATATTGCCTTTTCCCAAACACGGCTGACCTACGTCATTTGACGACTTTAGGCCAATAAATACACTACCAGCAGTTTCGAAGATCTTTGAGACCTTGATCAAAGACAAGATGATGTTTCACCTAAAAGATAATAACCTACTTAATGCGGCTTAGCATGGTTTTCACGAAAAAATGTCTTGTGACACTCGCCAGTTCTCTTTCTTTGATTATGTGCTACAATCTAGAGGCGGTGGTTTTGCAATTTACACCGTTAACTTCGATTTTACTAAGGCTTTTGATCTTGTTGACTATGATCTCCTACTGCTGAAACTTGCCTCCTTCGGCATAGGTAACAAGTTTCTGAACTTAATATTTTCTTATTTGAATGCTCGCGCAAAATGGGTTAAAATTTCTCATGTTATCTCCAACCCCATGCATGTGAGGAGCGGAGTTATTCAGGGCAGCGTGCTCGGCCCGCTTCTATTTTGCCTCTTTGTCAACGATGTTCCTGATTGTTTTCAGTATGGTAGGCCTTTTATGTACGCTGACGATTTAAAAGTTGCCTATCGAAATAAACGGGTTGATCGCAACATCGTGCTTGAGCTCTTAAAAAAAGATCTTCAGACCTTCGCTCAGTGGTGTCGCACATGGCGCCTCTCACTTTCTTGGCAAAAGTGCTCCGTTATGGTTATTGGCGACAACCATCAGCCCCACCTAAGCATAGACGGTCATGATCTCAATGTGCCCTGGAGTTATAAAGAATCTGGGCATATCATATTCTAGTAGTCTTAATCTGTCAGATCACTGCGCCCTGATTGTCTCGAAAGCACGCCAAACTACTGGGTTTATTCTCAGAAATTTTAAAACCATCCAAATTAGAATCAGCCTCTATAAAATGTATGTCAGGCCTAGTCTGGAATACGGCTCGTTTCTATTTAGTCTTCTGCACGCTAGTGAACGAAAGAAGATAGAATCAGTCCACCACTTCTTTGCAAAAAGTGTTTTCTATTCAGAACACCGAAACCTGTCCTACCACCAACGCTGTGAGCTTACAAGCCTTGACCCGCTGTGGCTTTGCAGATTACAGAAGGGACTATTTTTACTGTTTAAACTACTAAACAGTCGTACATTTAACCCCCTTACATCTCTGAGGCACCTCGATCACTCTCGGCGCACTAGTCATCGAGGTGTATTTTAATTTCTTCCTTTGGCACGCACAGTTAGATACCGAAAGATTTTTTCGGTAAACGTTATAGCAATCTGGAATAAGCTACCTAGAAGTATCAAAATTCAGCAAAGCTATCCCTTGTTTACGCGAACTGTCACTAGTTTTTTACATTTAGGACACCTTCCAAGACTTTTGGGTGCTGACTCTGTTGAAGCTCTCTTCGGTTCTGATGGCGTTCATGGACTCTGAATCCTGTGCCGAACTTCATGCTGAGGGGAAAATTACTGGCTCTGTTGTCCTCAATCGGTTTATTTCTCAGTCGACAGCGAACAGCCACTCACCGACATACCTGTTGGTGCAGAATACCGGATCCGTAACACTGAATGGAGAAGTTTTTCACCGGGCAACTGTATTAACGCGTCCTGTCCAGAACTTTAATTACTCAATAAGCTGCCATTTTTTCTCCTGAAAACACATGAAACAACGACCAGGAGTTTGTTCACTGTCAGCTTGACCCTCTACCGTATGTATTTTTTTTGACATTGCCTGTAAACTGGCAATAAATAAATAAAATGAAATAAAATAAAATTCCGAGCTATAGTTTCCAACAACAACTCTCTGTTCTCTAAAAGACAAGCAACTCTTTAACAAATTGCAAAGTTTTCCTCGAATTCCTACGTCCTAAATCTTCTGTAAATAAGCCTGTGTGAAACGCTATCAAAGGCCCTCTTGAAGTCAAAACATATGACAATTACTGGATAACCCTTATCTGTGGCCTTTGTCCATTTATTATGTGACTGAAGGGCACTTGTGAGACATGCTATGCAAGTTAAACTGTCAGAGCGGTTATTTTCACATTCCAGTCGTGAAACACCTTTATAGATGGGGCGATGAATGCACACTTCCATTCTTCCGGTAGTTTGATTTCTTCAAATGACTTTTGGAATATGATGGAAAGTCCATCAGCACGTTCAGTTAGTGCTAATGCAGGAATTCTCTCCGGCCCAGGTGACTTGGCAGGCTTTATACGAAGTAATTCGGTTCAAAACTATAGTCGATGAAAAGTCTAGGTCTAGATCCTCTGTTGTGGATGAGGAGGAGGTGGTGGAGGAAGGAAAAGGAGGGAAAAACATTGGTTGACAAACTCGTGGAATAGCAGCAAAATTATGAGGCTCTTGGGTGAAGACGGTCTGAAAGAATTTTGAAAGAAGGGATGCTTTACTCTGGTCGTCGGTCTCTAGATTTCCGTCTGCAGACCTAAGGGCAGGACTCATTTCCTGAATTCTCTTTGTACTCCGTATGTAGCCATATAGCATTTTGGGGTGTTCCAACGATTTTTGCAGAATGTTTAGTTCGAACTTCCTCCACAGCTTAGAAGACTCACATTTACAAACGTTGCTTTGCTGCTTATATTCCCGTAAGTGATTATCGAAGCCGGTTGTCTGTAACGCCTCCAGAAGCGATTTCTTTTTTGAAAGAGGCCTGCCTGTTTGAGTTTATCCACTCTGGGCGGTGTGTGGTTGTCTTTCTTATTTGAGGACAGTTGAGGTAAACAATACTTTTTCAATTACAAGCTGAAAGTCGTCCAATCGTTTTTTTATTCATTTTATTTATATATTTATAAGCAGTTTACAGGCATGGATTCAGCATTTAGTTCTGTTTCCCAGGATATCTGTGACATTTTTCTTCTACTAATTCAATTCAATTCAATTTATTGAGGGAAATAGGCATAGGCCTTTGAGTACCCTATTTGTAACGTAAATTTAAGTGCGGTATACAAAGAAACCGTGTGGGTAGCAAAGGTACAAAAGGCGGTCATAAAATATGAGAAGTGGTGCACGACTCTCAAGGGTTAAGATAAATTCTGCATCGCTCAGGCTCGTTTTGGAACATAAAACTGTCAAGGTTCCTTTTAAAGCTTTCCAGCGATCGTGACATCACAACATCTTCAGGGAGGGCATTCCATGGTTTAACCACTCTGACAGAGAAGGAGAACTTGCGCAAACCCAGTCTCGCCTGCTGGACACGCAGTTTCAATGGGTGACCTCGGAGATGGGTCATGGTGGCAAATTCAATGAAGTCCGAGAATTCCAGACAACAATCCAGTCCCTTCACAATGCGGAATGTCTGCAGGAGATCACCACGCATTTGCCTATAAATCAAAGTGAACAGATTAAGATTCATTAGGCGGGTTGAAAATGGCACGCAGCTTTGACTTCTAACCATTTTGGTGGCTTTCCTCTGTACTCTTTCGAGGAAGTTCTGATCTTGAAATGTCCAGGGTTTCCAGGCTTGCGTAGCATATTCCAAATGCGGCCTAATGAATGTTCCAAAAGTCTTAGCGAAGAGATATACATCGAAATCCAAAAAGGCTCGTCTGATGGCATGAAACACCGCAATTGCGCTCTTCGCCACTTTCGAGCAGTGAGACGATGGTTTTAAGGTGGTGGTCGTCAGCACACCAAGGTCCTTTTGGGTTTCCACGTCATTTAAGTCTTCACCGTTGAGAAAGTAACTTCTATTTTCTGCAGATCCAGATGGGTTGCCTAAGCGAAGTATTGTACACTTATCGACGTTGAACCGCAAAAGCCAATGATTCGACCAGTCCTCCAACCGAGTTAGGTTGATCTGCAGTTTATCTTCGTCATCAGGGCTCTAGATTACATTCCAGATTTTAATGTCATCAGCAAACATTGCTGCTTCACAGTCGAGATTCCTGACACAATCGTTCACGTATATTAAAAACAGTATTGGCCCTAATACTGAACCCTGAGGAACCCCACTCTTGACCGCAGCAGAACTTGACCTCTCTTGGCCGATGCACACAATATGGCGCCGACCCACGAGGAAGTTTTCGATCCACTTGAGGAGGTAACCTCTGATTCCAATTCTTTCTAGCTTGTACAGAAGTCTCTCGTGCAGCACAGTATCGAAGGCCTTTTGAAAGTCAATGAAGGCAATGTGAACCGCGTGTCTATCTTCAAGTGCTTGGATCCACCTCTGGAGCGAATACAGCAAATTCATTGTGCATGATCTTCCTTTTTTGAACCCGTGTTGACAGCTTGATAACAAATTATGAGTCTCTAGGAATTTCACCAATTCGCTCTTGATGATCCTTTCCATAATCTTGCCAGGGATGCATGTCAAGCTTATGGGCCTGTTGTTTGTCACTGTCACCCGGCTACCGCTTTTTTGAATATGTGCCAGCTTCCAATCGAAAGAAAGTGTTCCGGAGTCAAATGAATTTTAAAAGAGCACTGACAGAGGTGTGTAAAGTTTATTGGCAAGTTCTTTCAGAAACTTGAATGGAAGCTCGTCTGGTCCTGGGGATTTCGACTCTTTTAGTTCTTTTAATTCCTTTTGGATCAGAATTTCTGAGAATAGTATGTGGCTAATGCTTGCAGTCGGCGGGTTATCCACTGAGGGACGAAGGAACCTTGCCTCGTTTGGGAAGACTGAGCGGTAGAACTGTGAAAAGTACTCAGCTTTTTCCCTGTTTTCAGAATTTTCGACGCCCACGGCAGCCTTAATCAGCGGTATTTTATGCCTATTCCTTGTACATCTACGGAGGTAACTGTAGACTAACTTTGGATTCTGCGTTGCCTTTTGCAGCAAAGTCTTCTCAAATTCTCTTCGCGTTTTAAGAATAAGGCTTCTCATTTTGATTCTCTGTGTTTTATACTTATTAAAATAGGCGACTTGATTAGACTCGCAATATATTCTCCACAACTTGCGCTTCCTGTTTATTTCCCTTTTTAAGTTGCTGTCTAGCCACCCAGGACACTTGCTGTGATGGAAACTCGTTAGTGGGTAGTGGTTGTTTATAAAATACTTTAAGTCACTTTATTGAGGGAAGTAGGCTTTCGCCCTTGAGCTCCCTATTCACATGCAAAAATGTCAATAGTACAAACGTTTACAGTGATATATCTGACAAATGAAAATGTAGGGTCATCGATATGTGTGGGCCAGGCGCAACCTGCCACTTTTTACACAATCTTCATTATATTGACAATAGTTTCTCAGAAAATGAGTATCTAGTCTGAATTTAAAATGTGTCGACAGTTTCTGAAAGGACCACCTCGTCAGGGAGTCCGTTCCATGCTCCAACGACCCTCTGCGAAACGGCGTTCCGACGGACTTCCGTGTGGACAAACTTCCTCTGCAGTTTAAAGGGATGACCCCGCAGATGTTCCCTCCCAGCCAATTCGAAGAAGTCAGCAAATTCTAGGGCACAATTGCGGCCTCTGACAATCCGGTAGGTTTGGATGAGGTCACCGCGATGTTGCCTGTAACTTAGAGGAAACAAATCAAGTTCAACCAGTCTGGCTTCGTAAGGCAGATGACTAAGATTCTTGACCATCTTCGTAGCCCTCGCCTGCACTCGTTCCTTTGGAGGAAAATCCTTCTTAAACCACGGACACCAGGCCTGGATGGCATATTCCAAGTGAGATCGAACAAATACCCCGTAGGTTTTTCGGAAGAGTTCCTTATCAATCTGCACAAATCCACGTCTGAGCGCAAATAAGACCTGTGTAGCGCGTTTAGCTGCCTTTAAACACTGTGAATATGGTTTAAGTGAGGAGTTTATTAGAACACCGAGGTCCTTCTGTTCCTCAACAATTGAAAGGGCTGCCCATTGAGAATGTATTGGTAGGACACATCCTCCTCACTGGTCCTTCTGGTACGCAGTCTTAGGACCACACACTTCCCAACGTTAAAATTTAAGAGCCAACGAGCAGACCAGCTGCTAAGACGGTTGAGATCCTCTTGAAGTGCGTGCCTATCGAAATCAGATCTGATGACCCTCCACAATTTAACAATAAGTTGCAGAAGAACATTTCGGAAAGGCTCCCTATCTTCGTTCACGGTGCTCGAAAACATTGAGGGCCAGTTGATGTCTATTAAATCTGCTCGCATCTGATCAAAAAGTTTCCTCACCAAACGTTACGCCGTTTTTCCTCTATAGCAGGTGCAACGGAGACTAAGGAGTAGTCTCACATAAGCACCACATGATCACTACGACCGAGCGGAGGCATTGAAATAATCTCGTCAATGCTGCCTGATGTTTTCGTGAAAACCAGGCCGAGACAGTGAGCCCTTTGTCCTTCACGTGTTCTGGTGGGAAAAGGGACATGTTGTGTGAGGATTGCCTTCAAGGTCTTTTGCAGAAAAACATAATCAAAAGTCAATTTCGGGCATGATGCTTGAATAGTGCTCCAGTTAATTCCTGGTGCGTTGAAGTCACCCATAATTATGACATTAGGTCGACTGGAGAAATTTTCTAATTGTTCCAACAAGTGGGTGTCCGCGAATCGGTCTATCCTAGGTGGCCGATAGACAATGAGGACATCCAGACATGGAGAGCCAAGAGCCTTGATGTTCAACCATATGGCTTCCGTGCTGCACGCAAACTCGCTCGTCTTGTCAGACACTATTAGCACGTCTTTCACATACACAATTATTCCACCACCCTATCGGTTTTCTTTGTCCCTCCGATATATTTGGTATCCAGACAATGTTATTTCGCTATTTCGAATACCGCCCGACAGCCAGGTTTCGGTTACTGCTATTGAATCCGGAGATACTTCGGTAATGCAAATTTTAACTCATCAAGTTTTGATAAAAGGCTTTGTGCATTTGTATACTAGCACTTAAATTTTGCGCCAACCAAATTTCCTGTTGCGTTTGTCAATTTTATGGGCCTAACTGCGTCTCCTCTAACGTCAAGGTCGTATGTCTTTTTCCGTTTCTTGATAATTTTTTGGTAACTCTGGTTTCTTTAGTGAGAACGCTGGGCGTTACGGAATCATTTCTGACATCTCTTTGGGCAATTGGTTTCCCTGATGGTTTTGGCGTTAGTGAGGTGGCTGCCGTTGTCCGTAGAACAATCGGTTGGTTCAATGGAAAAATTCGTATTCTTTTGAACTACCTTCCCTTGAAAATAGCCAGATTGTGTTCGCCAGCCTTCAGTCTTGATTGTAGTTCCAAGACAAGTTCCGGCGTTTCAGCCTTTCCGCAGGGGAGTAGTCCGGTTGAAAAAAAACCTCTTTATGCGAGTGACGGAGGTTAGTTATTTTGGATAGGATCACCTTGATTTGGTCTTAGCTCTCTAGCATTATTTTGCAGGTCGCGGTCATGGCGTTCCTTGGCTTTCTTCAGACTTTTTGCCGACCCGGAATGCTTTAATAACTTTTACTTTCACGCCCGGTGAGAGCAACTGGTTTAAGAGGCCATTAAACGAAGCAAGGTCTTCGGCGACACGGTCTTCAGGTCGAACTGCAGTTGGCTCGTGCAAACCCTGAATAACTTAACACTGTTGCCAATCCTGGTGCTTAGAATTTTCGCTTCCTCCTAAGTTCTCCTTAGGGGGCACGAGAACGGTTTACAGAGCTCTCGTTGGGTTTAAGTCTACCTCTGACCATACTCTCATCTGAAGGCTTCAATGAATCCATCAAAATTGATTGTGAATTTGTCCTCCTGATGTGGTATCTCCCCGTTGCAGCTTGCCACGCGTTTTTTCTTGGGATTCAACTACGGGCTCTTAAGAACACCCAAGAAAGCAGGATGAGATTTGTGGTTTGCTCTGGTCGTCGTCCGTAGGATTCAGAGACTGTGTTCCTGTTATCCGGTCGTTATTGGTATTCGCGTCCGAACATTGTGAGCTGTAACAAGTTTTAGTTTTTGATACTTTTGGTGCTTTAGTCACTGCCTTTTTAACTGGAATATTTCTAAGCGTATTTCGTCGAGTACTGTTATCTTGCAAGAGCTTCCTAAAGTCTGCAAGCTCATTTTCCAGTTTTTGAACTCTTAGTAAAATATGAGAACATCCAACGCAAGATTCGTCCTCGTAGCCGACGGATTTGGCTGCCATTACGCTTTTTGCGCGCTTTGCTGGTTTTTGGTTGTAAGTATAAACTGATTGAGTGCCAGTCGTGGATGTGGAAACCAGCTCAACAGGCTTTACTTTAAAGGAAGTTCCGTTACTGGTACTGTTGCTAGCAAACAATTGTTTTGAGTCCATGAATGTTAAAACACTGCGTAAAAGTATGTACTCCTTTGAGCGTATAACGAAAATTTCCGACTGGCTTTAGAGTATGGCGAGTATTTAATGCAATATGAGAAAAAATGTGAGTTTGTAAATTGCGACTTGGACCCTCAATCTTTGCTGCTTTCTGAAACTCACGCCGGCTACGTGCTCCCTGCATCTGCTCTCAATCGCGGAAGGGACTCAAACCAAAGGCTGAGTCCTTGTATTTTCATATTCTTATTGTTGAAAACTCAGCTGACTCTCTGTTAATTTTGTGGCAATTATAATATGCAAAACTCAAGTTCCATAAGTTTATTGTCACAAAAAATTGGTCCACGACCAAGCTGCTTGGGACCGTCTATCGGCGCCTCTACCCACTCGGCCATATTGGCAGCGGATCTTGTTAAGCAAGTAAATGTACAAGCAGAAAATAATTTTAAATATCGTTATTCTGCTATTTGTTCACCTCCCGCTAAACGGGGTAAAAGTTCAGTAAGCTTAACTAATGTAGCTTACGAAGACGAAACATGTATGGGGTGTTTCAGCCTCCAGCAGAAATTATCAGGGATGGAGCAGGAAATAAGGAATCTAAGACAAGAAATAGATAACTTAAAAAAATCTTTATCTTGCCCAACTGCTAAAAAAGCTCCTGTTCGTAATAAACCTACTACAAAGCAAAATTCGTATTCATTTATAGCTTCTTCAAGCTTACATAAAAGTCAACTTCAACATATCGCGACTGCTGGACCCGGTAAACCAGAGGAATTTTCGCTACTTCCGAAGGGAGCCCCATCTAGTCCTTGCGCTTCTCCACCGGTACTAAATTCGGGTAGCATCAGCACTAATCTGGCTTTACCGCCCATCGCTACATCACTGGTAGACGTTGCACCAACATGCGATGTTAAAAAGGTTGGCGAATTCGCAAAGCCAAAGAAGAAAAGGTCTAAGAAGAACAAGTCGTGCAGAGACTTGGCTCCAGCCTGCCCAACATCCGGCTCATCTGGACCTATCAGGCAAAGTGAACTGGTTACCAGTACTCACTCAGCTGAAAGATCTGAGCTACAAACGGGCCCTAGATTGAGTCGAAAACAGAATGTAGTCATTAAAGGGGTCCCGGAGTCAGCTTCAATTATTCCAAAGGAGCGAGTAAAACATGACTTGGAACTCCTTCAATTGTATGCAAAAACGCTGCTGACGGACGGCGAGTACATTCACATTCTCAAGGCATATAAAATAGGGAGGGCTCTGTCCGCACCCGAATCAAATTCTCGACCAAGACCTATTAAAATCATCTTGGAAAACGAAGCACAGGCACAGCTCCTGCAACAGAGAAAATCAACCCTGTGAGGGTCCCCATTCTGAAGTGTTTTTTCAACCGGAATATGGGTTGAAAGAGCGAATGAAAATGTGACAGCTAATAATAGAACTGAAAACAGGAAAAACCAATGGCGAGGCAAATCTCAAAATAAGGGACGGACAGATAGTTCAACTGAAAAGAGCATTTCTTTTGCCGAAGGCAGTCACCCAGACAGCCTAACTGTCCCATTTCAGAAACCATAAAACGTGTCCGCTTAAACTAATCGTCCTCAATGCCAGATCTCTGCTTAATAAGATGCCTTTGCTCCAGACTCTGGTTTTCCATCCACCACCCGGACATTGTAATAGTTACAGAGACATGGGCAACACCCTGAATATCCGACTCGGAACTCTCTATTATAGGCTACGCTTACATTTCGGAATGATCGACACGAGTGCCGTTGCGGAGGAAGCTGTATATATGTTAGGCAACCACTTACATTTTTTCCATTGGACTATCGCCAATTTACCGCGGTAGAGGAGAGCTGTTGGCTCCGAGAAGATCTAAAAGATAACTACTCTTTACTCGTTGGTAGTGTCTATCGCCCACCCAATGCCAGCGAGGATTACGATCTTTGTCTCTCGCTGGCATTTCACGCCGCAGCTGACGTAAATCGGAAGTACTGCTTGATTGCAGGTGACTTCAATCTTCTTGAAATTCACTGGTTTCCAACTTCCGGTCCGGCAAAGTTTGAAAACCTACTTGAGGCCAAAGATATAGGCATGTGGGACCAGGAAGTTGATTTTCCCACCCGAGGATCAAGCATACTTGATCTTATTTTTTGTAGAGGTTGTCAGCCATCGTCAGTGTCACCTTTAGATCCACTTGGGAATTCTGATCACACTATAGTTCTTTCTACACTAGAACTAGAGGCTGCTGAAACGTTTTCCAAAAAATATAGCTTTTTCCGTGATTTCAGATCAGCAAATATGAGGGAATTGCTAACACACCTAAATTCCCACGACTGGACTAACTCCTTTGTATTTTCGGATGTGAATGTTTGTACTGATACTTTTTACAAAATTATATGTCCACTCATCTCTCGTTTTATTCCCCGTAAAAAAATAATTAATGTCAAGGCTGAAGTCTACCTCCCTTTATTATTCCACCGTAGACTGCGTCGACTCCCCCGTCGTTTTCATCTACAAAACGACACCTCCGTCCTGCCCTTGATCCAACAAATCTTTGAAGATGCTAAGAGACTGTCTGACGAAAAACGAAAAGCCGATGAGTTGAACCTTGCCGAAAACCCTTCGTTAAATGTTGCGAAGCTCTTTTCGCGCACAGTAAAAGCGCAGAGAAAAACGCAGCACCCCGTACTTCGAGACGCCTTAGGAAACCCAATAGCTGACGCTAAGTTGACAGCTGCTAGGTTCAATGTTTTCTTGTCTAGAACGTTTAGTAAACATACTGTCGCCCCCTTTCCTAACATCCGGGTTTAGACAGGTAACGTCCTCGAAACAATACTTTTTACCCTCTGGGACGTGACCGTAGCCATTCGGCGTTTTCGTCAATCATACAGTCCAGGACCAGATGGCGTCCCGGTCAGCGTTTAAAAGGCGGATGCAAACGATATTTTTCCGTCCCTTCTGTATAAGATATTTAATCTTGCTCTTGAAAGTGAAACTTTCCCTATTTTATGGAAGGAATCGCACATATTGCCTTTTCCCAAACACGGCTGGCCTACGTCATTTGACGACTTAAGGCCAATAAATACACTACCAGCAGTTTCGAAGATCTTTGAGACCTTGATCAAAGACAAGATGATGTTTCACCTAAGAGAAAATAACCTACTTAATGCGGCTTAGCATGGTTTTCTCGAAAAAAGGCCTTGTGACACTTGCCAGCTCTCTTTCTTCGATCATGTGCTACAATCTAGAGACAGCGGTTTTGCAATTACCACCGTTTACTTCGATTTCACTAAGGCTTTTGATCGTGTTGACCATGATCTCCTACTGCTGAAACCTGCCTCCTTTGGCATAGGTAACAAGCTTCTGAACTTAATATTTTCCTATTTGAATGCTCGCGCACAACGGGTTATAATTTCTGATGTTATCTCCAACCCCACGCATGTGAGGAGCGGAGTTATTCAGGGCAGCGTGCTCGGCCCGCTTCTATTTTGCCTCTTTGTCAACGATGTTCCTGATTGTTTTCAGTATGGTAGGCCCTTTATGTACGCTGACGATTTAAAAGTTGCCTATCGATATAAACGGGTTGATCGCAACATCGTGCTTGAGCTCTTAAAAACGGATCTTCAGGTCTTCGCTCAGTGGTGTCGCACATGGCGCCTCTCACTTTCTTGGAAACAGTGCTCAGTTATGGTTATTGGCGACAACCATCAGACACACCTAAGCATAGGCGGTCACGATCTCAATGTGCCCGGAGTTATAAAGGATCTGGGCATATCATATTCTGGTAGTCTTAATCTGTCAGAGCACTGCGCCCTGATTGTCTCGAAAGCACGCCAAACTACTGGGTTTGTTCTCAGAAATTTTAAAACCGTCAAAATAAGAATACTGGAATACTGCTTGTTTCTATTTTGTCTTCTGAACGCTAGTGAACGAAAGAAGATGGAATCAGTCCAGCACTTCTTTACAAAAAGAGTTTTCTATTCAGATTACCGAAACCTGTCCTACCAACAACGCTGTGAGCTTACAAGCCTTGACCCGCTATGGCTTCGTAGATTACAGAAGGGACTATTTTTACTGTTTAAACTACTAAACAGTCGTACATTTAACCCCCTTACATCTCTGAGGCACCTCGACCACTCTCGGCGCACCAGTCATCGAGATGTATTTTTATTTCTTCCTTTGGCACCCACAGTTAGATACCGAGAGTTTTTTTCGGTTAACGCTATAGCAATCTGGAATAAGCTACCTAGAAGTATCAAAATTCAGCAAAGCTATCCCTTGTTTACGCGAACTGTCACTAGTTTTCTTCATTTAGGACACCTTCCAAGACCTTTGCGTGCTGACTCTGTTGAAGCTCTCTTCGGTTCTGATGGCATTCACGGACTCTAAATCCTGTGCCGGTCTTCATGCTGAGGGGAAAAATTACTGGCTCTGTTGTCCTCAATCGGCTTATTTCTCAGTCGACAGCGAACAGCCACTCGCCGACATACCTGCTGGTGCAGAAAACCGGATCCGTAACACTGAATGGAGAGGTTCTTCACCGGGTACCTGTGTTAACGCGTCCATGTCCAGAACTTTTATTACTCAATAAGCTGCCGTTTTGTCTCCTGAAAACACATGAAACAACCATCAGGAGTTTTTTTTTACTGTCAGCTTGACCCTCTACTGTATATATATTTTTGACCTTGCCTGTAAACTGGCAATAAATAAATAAAATAAGAAAATATGAGCAAAAATGTGTATACTTGTTCAAAAACGCTTTTGAAAAATACTATAAACGGTATGAAGGATATTCAGGAACGACTCAGCCGTTCGGAGATGTCGAAGGTCCTGGATAACTTCAGATCTTCACAAGGTTGTACACGTTTGGTTCCCTGAGTGGTTGTCAGTTTTTATTGGTGCAGAGGCTGCGCAGTCAACTTGAATAAGATAATAAACAAATTCCAATTTGATGCCGTTTTATGAAGAATTTCAGAACAAGAAAATTTACAGATGAGCAGGAAGCAAGTAGGTGCATGCAGTTGTAACAGTATTGTCCGGAAAAGTCCTAATGAAGTGGTAACGGAGTTCAAATTGTCCAAGTTGGAGAACAAACAAATTGGTGGTTCCTATGCACACGACCTTGGTCTAAGTGAGTATTAAGTGAGTAGTCCCCCTTCAAAATGTTTCATTCAGAACTATCGCGCAAATTTAGTTAAGAAAACATTGAGTAATTGATGTACAGCGAAATAGGACCACCTTATCCTAATGTCGGTCGAGCATGTAGGTCTAGCACAGTCTCCGCATTTCGGGTAAAAATCAGGACAAGACAGTTTGACTGTTGTCCTTCTCTCATCCATGTTCCAAAGGTGAGGTTCTGACAGAGAAGTTATTTATTTATTTATTTATTTAGAATTTTTATTTGGTTAGAACCGGCAAGGCACTCTCTAAACAAACATAAGTAATGAAATAAAGTTATGATAATGTGTGCAGATAAAATGTACAAATACTTAATAATGTAGACAGCACTTTTCCTGCTAGTTCAACAGTTAGCGATGCTTTGAAATTAATGGTGAACTAGAAAAAAAGCAGTGAAAAAAACTCCTACCATAAAAATGGAGGCAGAGTTCAATAGGCCTTCATTTTTGAACAGAAGGTAGGAGAAAAATTTGCCTAGGAAGATAAGGTCAGGTGTTAGAGTAGGATAATACTGCAGTAGAATTTCAGAAAGAGATATCGAAACGTCGAGATGATGCGTTCTTGATCACTTAGGCGTATGAATCTAAATCTCACGAAAATGCGTCAATGAACTTAAGTCCTCAACATCTTAGGATCCAGAATTGAATTCTCATGATAGTTAGTATCCAAAGAAACGGCAGCATTTTTGATTGTGGATCATTGAATATGTACGTCCAAATGACTTCATCGTTGGGATGACTGGTGATATAAAGAACCATCATGGTTCATGGGCGACTCGAGGTTGCGAAAATTTAGTTTCAAGAGGGTCACTTAAATTCCCGATGGTCCTTTCTCCAAGTCATGAGGAAAGCTACTAGGAAAATATGAGGAAAATAAAAGGTTAAAAGAATCAGTGTTAAGATAAATGTGCAGTTTTCGCTTGAATGCAGATAGACTAGTTAACGAACTTATTTAAAATTTGTTTTATTCAGAAAAAACATTTTGCCAGTTGGATAAATTATCCATAAACATTTGTCCCACACCTGTGCAGACATTGCGTCTCATAGCTGTGGCCTCTCAGTTCAACTGCATTTATTGTTGTAGAACCACTTTCATCCTATGATATATTGGACCGATATGAGGGTCCTCTTGCTGAGCTTGCGCCAAAAGACGGCTTTGTTCGTCTTGTAGTGACATGGTTCTAATGTTAATATATGTACACGATAAACATTCGGCGTGGGCACGTTAAGGCTTCTGCGAGAGGGCATTAGCATTATTTTGTTGATGTCCTGGACGGTATAGGCTCTCAAACTCAAACCCGGATAGTCTATCTTACCACCTATCATCCTGTCCTTCAGCGCCTTTAAAGTTCTGCCACCAGGTCAGAGAACTGTGATCCGTGCGCACGATGAAAGGCCGGTATTGGAGGAATGGCCGGTATTGGAGGAATAGCCGGTATTGTTCCGCGAAGTGTAAGAGTGATAGCATCTCTCTTCTAGTCATGTAGGAATGGCGTTCTTCCTTCGTCCGAGATCGGTCTAGATACTGAATAACACCCTCTGTACCGTGTGGTTGTTGCTGGGAGAGAACGGCCCCTATGGAAGTCACTAGCGTCAATATCTAGAACAAATGTTTTATCGTCATTGCTAATGTCACAAAAAACTAAAATTCGAGTGGTGCACAACTTATCCTTCAATGCCTGGAACCTACTCGTACAATCAGCAGTCCACTTAAATTGTACATTTTCTGGGTCAGATTGTTAAGCGTACCGGCTTTGTAAGCATAGTTTTTGATAAATCTTCTAAAGTAAACAGCCAGTCCAAGAAAACAACGGACGTCAGTTACGTCCATAGGGGTGGGCCACTCACGGATTTGTCGCACTTTCTCCTCGACCGTTTCTAGGCCAGAGACTACATGCCGTAAGATATTGACATGAGGTCTTATAAAAACACACTAAAAGGACTTAAGGGTGAGACCAGCCTATTGGAGACTGGAAAACACGGCTCGGACATAGTTAATGTGGCTATCGAAATCCTTACGAAGATCAATTATGTCATCCATATAAAATAGGCATGACTTGGGAATGAGCTGAGATAGTAATTGGTTCATCAGTCATTGAAAATTACTAGGAGCATTAACTAGGCCAAAGGGCAATGTCTCAAACTCATAGAGACTTGCGGGGAATGCGAAACAGTCTTCTTGTTGTCAATGGGTCTAACTTCTACCTGCAAGTAGCCGGCTGCTAGATCTAGAGTAGAGAACACCTGATTACCCGAAAGGTCATCTAAGGTTGCATAAAAACGGGGTAGTGTTAAGGAATCTTTAGTGGTCACTGCGTTTAGTTTGCAATAGTCGACGCACAACCGCATAGTGTCATCCTTCTTAATAACTAACACGACTGGGACAACGAAGGTGAATTAGAAGGTCTAATATATTTTTTTGGAATTTATATTTGTTTAGCACTGACAAAGCACTGTTTAAACAAACATAAGTAATGAAATAAAGTTATGATAATGTGTGCAGATAAAATGTACAGATACTTAATAATGTAGACAGAACTTTTCCTGCTAGGTCAACAGTTAGCGATGCTTTGAAATGAATGGTGAACTAGAATAAATAGTCAGTGAAAAAACCCCTAACTTAAAATAGAGGCAGAGTTCAAAAGGCCTTCATTTTTGAATAGAAGGTAGGAAAAAAACTACTAATGAAGATAAGGCGAGGAAATATAGTAGGATAATATTGCAGTAGCATTTCAGAATGAGATATCGAAACGTCGAGATGATGCGTTCTTGAGCACTTAGGCGCATGAAACAAAATGTCACGAGAATGCTTCAAAGAACTAAAGCCCTCAACATCTTTAGATCCAGAATTTAATTCTGATGACGGTAAGTATCCAAAGAAACGCCAGCATTTAGACTGTGGACCAAAGAATGTGTACGTCCGAATGACTTCATCGTTTAGATGACTGGTGGTATAAGGACTCATCTTGGTTCATGGGCGACTCGAGGTAGCGAAAATATTGTTTCAAGAGGGTCACTTAAATTTCCGATGGTCCTTTCTCCGAGTCATTAGGAAAGCTACTCGGAAAAGAGGAGGAAAATAAAAGGTTGATAGAATCAGTGTTAAGATAAATATTCAGATTTCGTTTGAATGCAGATAGACAAATAAATGACCTTATTTCAATTGGCAAGTTATTCCAAAGAAAACTATAGCTAGAAGCAAAGAAGTTAGAGCTTTTACACGTAAAGGATGCAGACGGAGGCATAATTAGTGCAGAATTTCTTAGTTTATAAGGAAGACTAACGGGGGTGATGACAGAAAGCTTGGGTGAACTATTATTTAGTCGGAAAAAGAGACAAAAACCTGCTTCAAGTCTCCTGACCCAAAGAAATGTTAGCTTCATTAGCTGGCATCTTGTTGAGTAGGAAGTTGTTGAAAGAGTTGGAAAAAAGAGTTTTTTGTGAAATGTCTTTTGGACATTTTCAATTTTTGAACGGCTAAATTCGTTCATTAAACCGAAGGAAATACAGCAAAATTCAAGAATGGGAAGTACAAAAATATGATAGTTTTAATTTGATTTCAGGAAGGTTGAATTATAAGAAATAAAGCCGCAAATCTGAGCAGCTTTGCTGTAATTCTATGTGCATGAGGCGAAAGTTATAATTTATTGGTGTAGCTTAAGCCCAAGTCCTTGATGGAAAAACATTCAATCATAGGGCAACCTTCCAAGATAAGAGGTTGCGGCAGCCTTTCAGGCCCAAAACTCATGTTGCCTCACTAAGTAGGTGAGAACTATATTAGCCATGTGGAGCTCCAGGCCGAAAGAGCGTCTAAGTCTGAATGAATTTGTTCTAGGCACCGTTCGGTCGTAGAGTTAGAGAAGGAATGCACCTATTTCAGGTCATCAGCATAAATAAAAGATTGAGAATGTTTAACTATCGATGAAGGTCGACGGCGGTTGGTTCAAATTTGAAGATAAGTGAATTCTAGATTTTTAAACTGATTTCTTCGTTTCTTGTTGAAAATATTAGCTTAATCATTGACAATGTATTGTATTTCTACCTCATTATCAGCTGCACACACTTGCAGTTATTGCAATTGCAAAAGGGTAAAATATAAAGTTTTTAAAATTTTTCACCCTACATAGCCTCATTAAAGTTTTCGCAGATTAACGTCAAAAGGATGGAGTATAAAGGTTAATTCTAGAAATAAAGTTGAAATTTTGTAAGTTTACCTTATTTCCAGCGAGAATAATTTGCAGTGACTGGTATACCAGTTGATATAATTTTTCATCCTGCATAGCCTCTCCGCTAATTCTATTTTCAGTTTAAACTCGTGACCTAGCGGCTATTTGCTTGCAGTGCCTTGCTTAAAACACATATTTCAAATATTACATATTTTGTTCCGCAAAACGTCACTAGTGACAATTTTTCTTTCGTATTATCGAATTGAAAAAAATACTTATATTTTAAAATCACTATGAAACCCCAGTCAGTGCTTAGACGCAAACATCCTCTTTGACGTAAACTTCCACTAGAGCAACCCACCTTAAGCATGAAGAAATTAGACCTAGACGCCCTGGAATACTTTAATACCTTTATGTCTAAATATGGTACTCTCTTCACGATCCTTGGTACCATTTTTCATGGAAAGTTGTCTTCACTCACTTCTCAACAATGCGTAAAACTAGAGCCTTTTATAAACATGGTCAGTACCGAGTAAATTGAAGTATAAATTTTCTTTTAAAAAACGTCCCCAAGAATAAAATCCGCCTGGACGTTGCATTACATTTCCTTTACTCATGTGGCTTTAACTTAAAATATACTGAAGCTAAAAGGTTGTCTTCCCGTAGCAAAAAACGCCAGTTCTGGTCAGCCGTTTTTCAGCGATTGAAGTTGACCTTATTTTCTCTAAGCATGAACACTCATCTCAATATTTTAAAAAAACAATTGTTTATCTGTAGGGATAAAACCCCAATAGAAGTTCGGGTTTCACCCTCAATAGCAAACAAGAAGCCTTCGTCTACACCTTCAATATCAAAGTTGTCTCAGAGGTTTGTCCTGTAGCTAATGCAAGACCACGGCCCTCCGGATCGACAGGAATTACAATTCCAACTTAATCTTCACCTGTTTACCTTGTTCCTGGTTTGCGTGAAATTGTGTCAAGGCCTCTTCTTTCTCATCCCAAGCAAACCATGCCTGCTATAGCTGCCAAATCGACTACAACTAAGAAAACTCCTAGTAAATCTGAATCATTGGCTAATCCAGGCATTAAAATCAGTAATGTCATTACCAATGGGAAACCTGCTAACCCATCAGCATCTACAACAGCTGCGAACGCTAATGTTAGCATACTTCCCAACCCAAATGTGTCCGAAATCCCCAAATAATTACCGCTTCTAATTATGTTACCAGTTTTTCACAATCATTTATTCCTTTTTCAAATGCACGTTTTCCACCAATTTATGCTAAATTCCCTCAAAATCTTATTTCTATGCCACCCCCTATTTTTCAAACGCCACAAATAGCCTTCCTTTCCAAGGTTTTCATCCAAATATGCCGTTGTACAATAATCTCAGTTCTCTTAACAGTAACATTTCTACAAATTGTAAACCAGAGCAATTTTGTTTCCCACCTTTCGTTTCTTCTTTCCAGTTTTCTTCTCCGCCACCAAATTATCCTTTTTTTATAAATACTGATGAGCGTAACCTGCAGCTCAGGAATATGCTCAGCTTAGTTTCACTCAATGCGAGATCAGTTGTAAATAAGATGGCTGAGCTTAGAACAGTAGACTTTGAGCTTGATCCAAATGTGCTGCGCATCACTGAATCCTCGGCTCACTCTCTTATTTCTGACTCGATGCTTGCTATAGATAATTTCAATTTGTACCGACAAGACCGCGCTGAAAAACGTGGCAGTGGTTGCCTCATTTATATTAAGTCATCCTTTGTACATTTCCCTTTTCAGCTGAGCATCTCGTACTTTTCTGGAAATGTATGCTTTGCTTCAGTCATCCTCCCTCACAATAAAAAAGCGTTAATTGGCTGTGTCTATAATCCTCCGTGTTATTCTGGCAATGAAAGCGAGCTTTGTGAACTATTTCAAAAAGTTGCAGACACTCAATTTGATGTCAAAATAATCGTATGAGATTTAAATCTGCATGAAATTGACTTGAAGGCAAATTCCTCTCCACTTAGACATCAGAAATTGGTCGATACTATTTACTTTTCAAACATGTCCCAACTGGTCAGATCAGTTACTAGAAATGACAACATTTTAGATTTAATTTTTACAAATGATGTCCACCCTCTCTTGATGAATTTTCATCATGATCTTTTCACAAGTGATCACGCAATAATTCACTGTTTTTTTCCAGTCCCCCTTCTTACGAAGCTTGAGGGTAAATGCAATAAACTCGACTTTGCTAACACAAATCATGTATGATACATAATTTCGTAAGCAATCTAGATTGGCATAGAATATTCGTAATCAATGATCCAAACTTTTTCCGTGAGCAATTGCAGAGCATCACATAAAAAATCCAGGATTTAATTCCGTTTAAGATGTTTACTTCAAATACAGCTTTCTCTATTGTTCCGCATTTTCTCCAGAAGAGACATAAAATTACCGAAATCAATTTAAAGTTTCATCTAAAAGCTCTTTGTCAGTTCATTTAAGGATTGCACAAATATTTGAATAAGCATCGAAAATTAGGCTCGCGAAAGATACGCACAGGGAGTCTCGGGCACTAAGTGATGCCAATTCATCCAAATCTGTTGCTCAAAGCTTCCATGTTCGGTCATCGGCTAAGCGTCTGAATGTAACTCCACCCTTACTCGACTGTAACAAAAAATGTGTTACAGACGATTCGGGCAAAGCAGAGTTGTTCAATTCGTTTTTTGCCAACCACTTTACCACTGAAACAAGGCAACTTCCACTATTCCTCTGCTTTCAAATTCACTACGAACAACCATATCTTTCTCGCCTTCATGTATTCAAAAGGAAATAGCTCACCTAAAAAATTCACATTTGGTTGGAACTGATAACATTCCAAACTCGCTTATTAAACAGTTAAGGGATTTTCCACCTTTACTAAGCAAGTTATTCTCAGTATTTCTCGAAAATGGTTTCTTCCCCGATTTCTGGAAAACTTCTATTATAATACCAGTTTTAAAATCTGGTTCCTGCTCGGACATTCATAACTATCGCGGTGTTGATAAAACGCCATCCCTTGCTAAACTCTTCGAAAAACTAATTGCAAAACAAATCACGGATTTTTGCATAAGCAATCAAATTATCAACTTTCCCAGCACGGCTCCCTATCGGACCGCTCTTGTGAAACCTGCCACATGTCTTTTCTAAATCAACTGACCTCTCTTCGTAATGATCATCTCTCTGTGGTAGTTATCTATTTTGATCTTAGAAATTAACTCGATAAAGTGCCTCATAGACATTGTCTAGCTAAACTAGAAGCTATAGGATTTCGTAGTCCCCTTACTGACTTTATAAGATCATACCTAAATGATCGAAAGCAAAGAGTTTTAGTAGGGTCCTCATACTCAAGTGCTACCCCGACTGTTAGTGGTGTCCTTCAAGGTACCGTATTAGGTCCTTTGTTGTTCTTACTGTATATAAATGATATTTCATCGATAGTTTAACATTCTCAATTTTTATTTATGCTGATGACCTCAAATGCGTGTCTTCCTTCTCTATCTCTACGACCAAACGGTGCCTAGTAAAAATTCATTTAGACTTAGACGTTATTTCGGCCTGGAGCTCGACATGGCTAATGTAGTGCTCACCTACTAAGTGTTGCCACCTGTGGGCCTGTAAGTCTGCCGCAACCTCTTATTTTTGAAGGCTGCCCTATGATTGAATGTTCCTCCATCAAGGACTTGGGCTTAACCTACACCAAAAAATTAGAAATTTCACCTCATGCACATAGAATTACGGCCAAAGATGCTCAGATTTGCGGCTTCATTTCTTATAATTTCTACCTTCCTGAAATTAAATTAAGACTTTATCTGCACTAATTATACCTCCCCCTGCATCCTCCACGTTTTAAACGCTCTCTATTCTTTGCTTTTAGGTATAGGTTTCTTTGGAATAACTTGCCAATTGAAATAAGGTCATTTACTTGTCTATCTGCCTTCAAGCGAAATGTGCTCATTTATCTCAACACTGATTCTATTTACCTTTTATTTTCCTCATCTTTTCCCAGTAGGTTTCCCCATGACTCGGAGAAAGGACCATCGGGAATTTAAATGACCCTCTTGAAACTATATTTTCGTTACCTCGGGTCGCCCATGAACTATGATGTCTCCTTATATCACCATTCATCCATACGATAACGTCATTAGCACGTACACATTCGGTGGTCCACAGTCTAAAATGCTACCTCTTCTTTGAATACTTACCATCATCAGAATTCAATTCTAGATCCTAAGATGCTGAGGACTGAAGATCATTGACGCATTTTCTTGAGATTTTGTTTCATATGCCTAAGTGTTCAAGAACGAATCACCTCGGCGTTTCATTATCTCATTCTGAAATGCTACTTCCGTATTACCCTATTCTACCACCTGACCATTTTTCCTAAGCAGTTTTTGTCTACTACCTTCTATTAAAAAATGAAGGCTTATTGAACTATACCTCCATTTTTATGGTAGGAGTTTTTTTTCACTGCCTTTTTTTCTAGTTCACCATTAATTGTAAAACATCGCTAACTGCTGAACTAGCAGGTCAAGTTATGTATTTGTACATTTTATCTGCACACATTTTCATATCTTTAGTTCGTTACTAATGTTTGCTTAGACAGTGCTTTGCCGGTGCTAACGAAATATAAATTCAAAATATCATTTATATACAGGAAGAACAACAAAGGACCTACTACCTTTCCTTGAAGGACACCGCTAACAATCGGGGTAGCAGTTTGAGTATGAGGACCCTACTAAAACTTTCTGCTTTCCATCATTTTGGTATGATGTAATAAAGTCAGTAAGGGGACTAAGAAATCCTATAGCTTCTAGTTTAGCTAGACAATGTCTATGAGGCACTTTATCGAGTTAATTTCTAAGATCAAAATAGATAACTACCACAGAGAGATGATCATTACGAAGAGAGGTCAGTTGATTTAGAAAAGACATGTGGCAGGTTTCACAAGAGCGGTCCGATAGGGAGCCGTGCTGGGAAAAGTTGATAATTTGATTGCTTATGCAAAAATCCGTGATTTGTTTTGCAATAACCTTTTCAAAGAGTTAAGCAAAAGAGGGCGTTTTATAAACACCGCGATAGTTATGAATGTCAGATCGGGAACCAGATTTAAAAACTGGTATTAAAATAGAAGTTTTCCAGTAATCGGGGAAGAAACCAATTTCGAGAAATACTGAGAATAATTTGCTATGTAGAGGGGGAAAATGCCTACTCAGTTAAATATGTGAGTTAAGATTGTTATCAGTTCCAACCAAATGTGAATATTTAGGTGAGCTATTTCTTTTTGAATACGTGAAGGCGAGAAAGTAATGGTTGTTAGAAGTGAATTTGAAAGCAGAGGAATAGTGGAAGTTGCCTAGTTTCCGTGGTAAAGTGGTTGGCAAAAAACGAATAACACAATTCTGTTTTGCCAAAATCCTCTGTTATATATTTTCTGAGACAGTCGAGTAAGGGTGGAGTGACATTCAGACGCTTAGCCGATGACCGAACATGGAAGATTTGAGCAACAGATTTGGATGAATTGGCATCACTTAGTGCCCGAGACTCCCTACGCGTATCTCTCTGGAGCCTTATTTTCGATGCCAATTCAAGTATTTGTGCAATCCTTAAGTCAACTGACAAAGATCTTTAAGATAAATCTTTAAGCTGCTTTCGAAATTTTTAAAGTCTGTTTTGGAGAAAATGTCGAACAGTTGAAAAAGCTGTATTTGAATTAAAAATCATAAACGCGATTAAAGCCTGGATTTTTCATGTGAGGCTCTGCAATATCTCACGGAAAAAGTTTGGATCATTGATTGAAAATATGCGATATTAATCTAGAGTACTTACGAAAGTATTTACTCATACATGATTTGTGTTAGCAAAGTCGAGTTTATTGCATTTACCCTCAAGCTTCGTAAGAAGGGGGACTGGAAAACAACAGTGAATTATTGCGTGATCACTTGTGAATAGATCATGATGTAAATTCATAAAGAGAGGGTGACATAATGTGTAAAAATTAAATCTCAAAATGTTGTCATTTCTAGTAACTGATCTGACCAGTTGGGACATGTTTAAAAAGTAAATAGTATCGACCAATTTCTGATGTTTAGATGGAGAGGAATTTGCCGGCCAGTCAATGTCTGGCAGATTGAAATCGCTTCGATTATTTTGACATCAAATTGAGTGTCTGCAACGTTTTGAAATAGTTCACAAAGCTCGCTTTCATTGCCAGAATAACACGGAGGATTATAGACACAGCCAATAACCGCTTTTTTATTGTGCGGAAGGATGACTGAAGCAAAGCATACATTTCCAGAAAAGTACGAAATGCTTAATTGAAAAGAGAAATTTACAAAGGATGACTTAATATAAAGGAGGCAACCACCACCACGTATTTCAGCGTGGTATTGTCGGTGCAAATTGAAATTATCTATAGCAAGCGTCTAGTCAGTAATAAGAGAGAAAGCCGAGGATTCAGTGATGCACAGCACGTCTGGATCAAACTCGAAGGCTACTGTTCTTAGCTCGGTCATCTTATTTACAACTGATCTCGCATTGAGTAAAACTAAGCTGAGCGTATTTCTGAGCTGCAGGTTTGGCTCATCAGTTTTTATGAAAATCGAACATTTGGTGGCGAAGAAGAAAATTGGAAAGAAGAAACGAAAGGTGGGAACAAAATTGCTCTGGTCTACAATTTTTCGAAACGTCACTGTTGAAAAAATTATGATTATTGTTGAAACTGCACATTTGGATGAAAACCATGTAAGGGAAGGCTATATTGTGGCTTGGGAAAGATAAGGGGTGACATAGAAATGGAACATTAAGGGGAGTTAGCATTAATTGGCGGAAAACGTGAATTTGAAAATGGAAGAAATAATTTCGAAAAACTGGTAACAAAATTAGAAGTGTTAATTATTAAGGGATTTCGGACAATTTTTGGTTGGGAAAAATGCTAACGTTAGCATTCGCAGCTGTTTTAGATGCTGAGGGGTTTGGCAGGTTTCCCATCGGTAATGAAATTACTGATTTTAATGCCTGGATTAGCCAATGATTCAGATTTACTAGGAGTTTTCTTAGGTTTAGTAGATTTGGCAGTTATAGCAGGCATGATTTGCTTTGGATGAGAAAAGAAGTGGCGTTGACACGATTTCACTCGAACCAGGAACAATAGTAATGGGCGAAGATACAGCTGAAATCGAAATTCCTTCGATCTGGAGGGCGATGGGTTTGCATTAGCTAGAGGACAAACCTCTGAGATAACACTTAGTATTGAAGGTGTAGACCAAGGCTTCTCTTTTGCTAATGATGGAGAAACTGGACGTTCCATTGGGTTTTATCCGTACAGATAAACAACTTGTTTTTTTTCAAATATAAAGCTGAGTGCTCATGCTTAAAGAAAAAAGGTACATTTCAATCGCAGAAAAAGGTTTGACCAGAATTGGCGTGTTTTTGCTACGGGAAGACAACCTTTTTAGCTTCAGCGACTTTAAAGTAAAAGCCGCATGAGAAAAGGAAATGAAATGCAACGTCAAGGGGGATTTTACTCTTAGGGACGTTTTTGAAAAATAAATTTGAACTTCGCTTATCTCGGTCAATTGACTCAGTCCTGACAATGTTTATAAAGGCTGTGAGTGAAGACAACTTTCCATCAAAAATGGTACCAAGGATCATGAAGGGAGAACCATATTTAGACATAAAAGTATTAAAGTTTTCCAGGGCGTCAAGGTTTAATTCCTTCATGCTTACGGTGTGTTGCTGTAGCGGAAGTTTCATGCGAAGAGGATGTTTGCGTCTAAGCACTGAATGGGGTTTCCTATTGATTTTAAAATATAACTATTTTTCAAATCGATAATTCAAAAGGAAAATCGCCACTAGTGAAGTTTTGCGGATTAAAGATGAAATATTTGAAAAATGTGTTTTAAGCAAAGCACTGCAAGCAAATATCTGCTAGGTAACGGGTTTTAACTGAAAAATAGAACTGAAAATATGCAGGAGGAAAATTATATCAACTGGTATACCAGTAACTGTAAATTAGTTTTCGTTGGAAATAATGTAAACTTACCAAATTTCAACTTTATTTCTAGAATAAACCTTTAGATTCCATCCTTTTGACGTAAATCTGCGAGAACATTAATGAGGCTATGTAGGGTGAAAATTTTTAACTGTATATTTCTCCCTTATGTCAATTACAATAACTGAAGGTGTGTGCAGCTGATAATGGGGTAGAAATACAATAAATTGTCAATAATTAAGCTAATATTTTCAACAGGAAACGAAGAAATCGGTTTAAAATTCAAGAATTCACTTATCTTCGAATTTAAAACAACCGCCTTCGACCTTGACCTTGCGTTACGCAACAGATTTTGCAGAATTTGGCTCGCAGAGTGCGCAAGATTCCCTCTGTCTGTCAGGTGCAAGACGAATCTTACAGGCTTATTCAAAAATCCCTGCAATCCTTAGATGTACAGATAACGAGCTAGTATATTGATCTTTAAACTGCTTCCTCAATTTCTGTAATCTTGGCAAAAGGATATGAGGGACGGTGGATTCCGACGCGTAGGGCTTGACAATTTAGGTTGGCACAAATTCCAGGATGTTATTTGAAACGACTGACATGAAGTCAAAATGACTTGCTGCGTCGTTCATATAGGAGAGATGCTGCCAGTCCAATGAGTCCAAAAGTTATTAATTAAGCTCATATCTGCTAGGTCAAAAGCATGATATGTATGAAAGCGCTAGCCTTTTTCAATGAGACAATCGGTAAGCAAAATTGAATTAATGTATGGTCATTTTGAAAGAGGCAATGCTTAAAATCAACGAAGAGGGTAGCAATGTCATTTGTGAAAATGAGGACTAATATGCTTGTCTCTCGTTGAAGAACGGACAAGCTGGGACCAATTATAAAAATAAAAGATATCTAGGAAAGGCTGAAATCTGTGTGGACAAAAATTTGAAATCCAGTCAATTTCAGGTAAATTAAAATCCCCAGTCTGAAGCTTCCTTTGGTATTAGTTACAAAATGAAGGACCTGGCAAACATGCGCAGGCGCATTTTGCGCACAGACCCGTCAGCCATGGGTATGATGGAGGCCCTTCAAAATATGAAGGGTGGCTCTTTCTCTGATTACCTGTATGGCAAAGAAGGCATGGAGGACATGTGCTTCACAACGTTAGCCCTTAAGGGCATGTTTGCTCAGTATGTGAAAGTGGTGCAGATGGATGTTACCTACCAAACTAACCGCCATGGGTTTGTATTGTATCACATAGTGATAACCGATTAGCATGGTCATGCGCGGTCCGTGTTTTATGCGTTTATATGAAGTGAAACGGCCGAGAGTATTGAATGGGTAGTTAGAAAGTTTAGGGAAATTATGGGCTCTGCTACTAGGGAAATACGCACGGTTTTCCTTGAAAAGTATGCTTGGGAAATAAGAGCATGGCGAAGAATTTTTTCTGAAATTGAAATATCTATTTTATTATGTCCTATCCATGTTCTGCACACCTTCAGACGAAAGGTCACGCGTCTGTATACCAAAGACAAAGCTGAATTAAATATGTTTTTTTGTTAAGAAGGATGTGAGAACTGTGAGTATTTCAACATTTAAGGCCGTAATGCAGCAAATGGAAACCAATTTTCCAGGACTCTGGCCCTATGTTCAGGAAAATTGGTTGACTTGTGAGCGAATGTGGGTGCACCATGCTAGAGCACGGGTTATCACCTACGGTGACAACACGACAAATAAGACTGAAAGTCTTAATAGAGTGCTCAAGCAATGGTTCGGGCCCTACATGAGCCTAAATGACTGTGTAAACAGTCTAGTGACCTTTCTTTAGTCCAAAGATGTTGACTCTGAAAAATTGGAGGCTTAGGAATACTGCCATCGCATGCAGTATAACGATCGCCTCATACATGTTGCAGCAATATGTCAGAGGCTGAAAACGTATGCAACAGATGGTTTCCTCAAGCATCTTGATGCAAGCCAGGGCGTGCAAACTAGAAGTGAATGGGTGGACGCGTGTAGTTGTCGGTTCTTTTCAAATTGGGCGCTAACGTGTGTCCATATAATAAACTGTATGACTACGAAGGAACACGACACTCAGCTCTTTGTGAGGGGCTGTAGATAGGCGGTTGGTTCATATTTGAAGATAAGTGAATTCTCGAATTTTAAAACCGATTTCTTCGTTTCCTGTTGAAAATATAAGCTTAATTACTGACAATTAATTGTATTTCTACCTCATTATCAGCTGCACACACTTGAAGTTATTGCAATTGCAAAAGGGTAAAATATAAAGTTTTTAAACTTTTTCACCCTACATAGCCTCATTAAAGTTTTCGCAGATTAACGTCAAAAGGATGGAGTATAAAGGTTAATTCTAGAAATAAAGTTGAAATTTTGTAAGTTAACCTTATTTCAGCGGAGAATAATGTGCAGTGACTGGTATACCAGTTGATATAATTTTTAATCCTGCATAGCCTCTCCGCTAATTCTATTTTCAGTTTAAACTCGTGACCTAGCGGCTATTTGCTTGCAGTGCCTTGCTTAAAACACATATTTAAAATATTACATATTTTGTTCCGCAAAACCTCACTAGTGACAATTTTCCTTTCGTATTATCGAATTTAAAAAAATACTTATATTTTAAAACTCAATATGAAACCCCAGTCAGTTCTTAGACGCAAACATCCTCTTCGCGTAAAACTTCCACTAGAGCGACCCTCCTTAAGCATGAAGAAATTAGACCTTGACACCCTGGAAAACTTTAATACCTTAATGTCTAAATATGGTTCTCTCTTCAAGATCCTTGGTAGTATTTTTGAGGGAAAGTTGTCTCCACTCACTCCTCAACAATGCGTGAAACTAGAGCCTTTTATAAACATGGTCAGTACCGAGTCAATTGACTGACATAAGAGAAGTTTCAATTTTCTTTTAAAAAACGTCCCCAAGAGTAAAATCCCCCTGGACGTTACATTTCATTTCCTTTACTCATGCGGCTTTATCTTAAAATACACTGAAGCTAAAAGGTTGTCTTCCGTAGCAAAAAACCACCAGTTCTGGTCAACCTATTTTCAGCGATTGAAGTTGACCTTATTTTCTCTAAGCACGAGCTTTTAGCTCAATATTTGAAAAAAACAAGTTGTTTATCTGTAGGGATAAAACCCCAATGGAACGTCGAGTTTCACCCTCATTAGCAAACAAGAAGCCTTCGTCTACATCTCCAATATCAAAAGTTATCTCAGAGGTTTGTCCTGTAGCTAATGAAAGCCCACGGCTCTCCGGATCGACAGGAATTTCGATTCCAGCTGAATCTTCACCCGTTAACCTTGTTCCTGGTTTGAGTGAAATTGTGTCTAAGCCACTTCTTTCTCATCCCATGCAAACTATGCATGCTATAGGTGCCGAATCTACTAAACCTAAGCAAACTCCTAGTAAATCTGAATCATTGACTAATCCAGGCATTAAAATCAGTAATTTCATTACCAATGGGAAACCTGCTAACCCATCAGCATCTACAACAGCTGCGAACGCTAATGTTAGCATACTTCCCAACCCAAATGTGGCCGAAATCCCCAAATAATTAACGCTTCTAATTATGTTACCAGTTTTTCGAAATCATTTATTCCATTTTCAAATGCACGTTTTCCGCCAATTTATGCTAAATTCCCTCTTAATCTCATTTCTATGCCACCCCCTATCTTTCAAATGCCACAATATAGCCTTCTTTTACAAGGTTTTCATTCAAATATGCCGTTGTACAATAAGCTCAGTTCTCTTAACAGTAACATTTCGACAAATTGTAGACCAGAGCAATTTTGTTTCCCACCTTTCGTTTCTTCTTTCCAGTTTTCTTCTCCGCCACCAAATTATCCTTTTTTATAAATACTGATGAGCGTAACCTGCAGCTCAGGAATACGCTCAGCTTAGTTTCACTCAATGCGAGATCAGTTGTAAATAAGATGGCTGAGCTTAAAACAGTAGCCTTTGAGCTTGATCCAGATGTGCTGTGCATCACTGAATCCTGGGCTCACTCTCTTATTTCTGACTCGACGCTTGCTATAGATAATTTCAATTTGTACCGACAAGACCGTGCTGAAAAACGTGGTGGTGGTTGCCTCATTTATATTAAGTCATCCTTTGTACATTTCCTTTTCAGCTGAGCATTTCGTCCTTTTCTGGAAATGTATGCTTTGCTTCAGTCATCCTCCCGCACAATAAAAAAGCGATAATTGGCTGTGTCTATAATCCTCCGTATTATTCTGGCAATGAAAGCGAGCTCTGTGAACTATTTAAAAAAGTTACAGACACTCAATTTGATATCAAAATAATCGAAGCGATTTCAATCTGCCAGAGTTCGTGTCAAGGGCGTGTGCAAATAACCACCAATTTTTGTTCTCCAACTTGGACAATTTGAACTCCGTTAGCACTTCACTAGGACTGTTCCGGACAATACTGTTTCAACTGCACGTACGTACTTGCTTCCTGCTCATCTGGAATTTTTCTCGTGCCGAAATTCCTCATAAAACGGCATCAAATCGGAATTTGTTTATCATCTTATTCAAGTTGACTACGCAGCCTGTGCACTAATACAAACTGACAACAACTTAGGAAACCAAACGTGTACAGCCTCGAGAAGATCTGAAGTTATCCAGGACCTTCGACATCTCCAAACGGCTGAGTCGTTCCTGCATATTTTTTATACAATTTACAGTTTTTTTAAAGCGTTTTTGAACGACAAGGCGCTTTTTTTGCTCATATTGCTGCAAATACTCGCCATATTCCAAACCCAGTTGGAATATTTCGTTATACGCCCAAAAGAGAACATACGCATACACAGTGTTTTTTATACTCATGGACTCAAAGCAATTGTTTGCTTGCAGCAAAACCAGTAATAACACTTCCTTTAAAGGAAAGCCTGTTGAGCTGGCTTTGGCATCCATGACTGGCCCTCGATCAGTTTACACTTACAACCAAGGACCAGCAAAGCGCGCAAAAAGCGTAATGGCAGCCAAATCCGTCGGCTACGAGGACGAATCTTGTGTGGGATGTTCTTATATTCTACTAAGAGTTCAAAAACTGGAAGATGAGCTTGCAGACTTAAGGAAGCTTTTGCAAGATAACAATACTCGACGAAATACGGTAAAAAATATTACAGTTAAAAAGTCAGTGACCAAAGCACCTACAGTACCAAAAACAACAACTTGTAACAACTCACAAAGTTCGGACGTGAATACCAATGACGACCGGATAACAGGAACACAATCCCTGAATCCTAAGGACGACGACCAAAACGAATCACAAATCACATCCTCCCATCTTTGGTGCTCTAACAAGCCCGTAGTGGCATCCCAAGGAACAAACCCGCGGCAATCTGCAATGGGGAAACACCAAAACACCACCAAATTGGATAACGTTCCGACTTCAGTCTCGACTTCTGCCGGCTATCCCAGCAGTTCTAAAGAATCCTTAGCTGAGAGCGAAAAAACCAATGAGTGGCAAGATAAAATTGGGAAAAAACATAACACGGCTATAAAGTTTAAAAAGATCACAATAAATCCATCTGGTCACTCAGAGGAAAATATGGTCAGCAGTGTCTTGAAAGACGCCCTGGACCGAGAGAACTGCGTTGTTATCCAGGGCCTACCTGAATCAAATGCTAACACCTCAAAGGAAAGGATATCCGCTGATCTTGCTTTGTTTCAGCACCTGCTGAACGATATACTTCATTCGGGAGAGAAGATAACCGTTCGAGCAGCCTTCAGGATAGGAAAAAAAGATATTGAACAGTCAGAAACTGTGAGACCACGGCCTATCAAAATCGTCTTGGAAAACCAGGAAGAGGCTAAGCTACTTCTCTCGAGAAAAACCAAACTTCGAAACTCTCATAAGCAGGTTTTTTTCAGCCGGACTACTCTCCTGCAGAACGTCTGAAACGCCGCGAATTAGTGATAGAAATGAAGAGGAGACTTGCAGCTGGAGAGAACAGTTTGATTATTTACAAGGGACGTGTGATACAGAGAAACGCAGCATTACTCTGGAACCAGCCAAAGCTAATGATGGCAGTGACACAGTAGTATTGGCACACTCGAGACAAACGGAATTTGGCAGGGCCGAGTGCCGCCAACTTAAATTTCTGTATACCAACGCCCAAAGTCTGCTTTCGAAGCTCGACGAACTGAGAATTCAGGTAGCCATTCTGTCTCCCGATATTATAGCAATCACAGAAACATGGCTGTCACAGAACATCAGCGATTGCGAAGTAGCCTTATCCGGGTACCAGTTGTTCAGGAGAGACCGCACTCACCGCCAGGGTGGAGGAGTTGCGATGTATGTTAAAAGCAATTTCACAGTGTGTGAAATGACAGAGAAGATTAACAATGGTATTGAGGCTATTTGGCTGAAAATAAAGACGCGGGGATCGCAGTCCCTTGAAGTCATGACTCTCTACAGACCACCGGGGACAGACACTGACGCTGATACTTGTTTGTTGGAGAACATAAAGGAGATTGGTAGTCGACCTGATGTTGTTCTAATGGGGGACTTTAATGCACCCAGCATTCGATGGAACGATCTGCTGGCGCAGTGCTCAAAGTTGTCCTTCGATCACCGTCTGCTTAAGTCAACACTTGAAGCTCTTCTCACACAACATGTATTTTTTCCAACAAGAGCGCGTGGAGGACAACAGGCTAGTTGTTTAGATCTCGTCTTCACTAAAGATCCTGACAGTATAAACGAGGTTCACTACCTACCTCCACTTGGTCGAAGTGATCATGCAGTACTTTCATGGGAGTATGGTTTGTATTCGGTGCCACCTGCAATGAATGAAACCAGGCCCAATCTATGGCGGGGAGACTTTTGCAAGATGAGAGCTGAGGCATCACGAATGGACTGGGATCTTTTCTTCTCCGGGAATGTCTCTGAGGACTGGAATTTATTTAAGGAGTGGTTGTTGAACCTAATAAAATGCCACTGTCCGCCATCAAAACTTAGGATATCTAACAGACCACAGTGGCTAACAAGGGAACTGAAACGAGAGATTAACAGGAAAGGAAGGCTTTGGAAGAAATTTTGCCGATCCAATGAAAATTTAGCCTTGCAAACATACAAAACGCAAAGGAACAAGGTTAAAAGCTTAATCTTCAACAGCCGACGGGATTACGAGAGGGATTTGCTCCAGCGAGCAGTTCACAATCCCAAATTGCTCTACAGCTATGTAAGAAAAAGCACACGAAACAGGAACCCAATTCCTGTAATGAGAAACGATGATGGTTTCGAGATTACAGAAATTCAAAACAAAGCTGAACACTTTTCACAGTTCTTTCAGTCAGTTTTCACCCGAGAAGCAGTTTTTATTCCATCTAGTTGCGAGACTATGGGAGCACCAATTATTCAGGATATGCTCTTTCGAGAAGAGGCGGTCTTTGAAGAATTAAAAAGTCTGAACGCATGCAAATCCCCTGGCCCCGACGAGATTCCAGCAAAGTTACTCCTCGAACTTGCTCGAGAGCTGGCCAAACCGCTATCCTTTCTGTGCCAGAAATCGTTTGACACGGGAATGCTTCCTACCGACTGGAAAACAGCCCACATTACACCGCTTCACAAAAGCGGTAGTCGTGCATTTGCTACAAACTACAGGCCTGTCAGCCTGACCTCAATCTGTTGCAAGGTTATGGAGAAAGCTTGTCAAAAAGGAATTGATGATTTATTTAGAAACCCATAACCTCTTATCAACTGCACAATACGGCTTTCGTAGGGGAAGATCGTGTGTTACGAACTTACTTTATAGTATGCAAAGCTGGACAAAAGCACTCGATGCAAAATACACTGTGCATGTGGCCTACATTGATTTCCAGAAGGCATTCGATAGTGTTCCGCACCAGCGTCTCCTTTATAAGTTAAGAATGTTTGGTATTGGAGGCAAACTTCTTACGTGGATCAAGAATTTTCTCGTCGGTCGTTCCCAAGTGGTCTGCGTAGGCGGATCGCGATCAAAGCGCACAATCATCGGGAGTGGAGTTCCGCAAGGTTCAGTTCTCGGACCAATCCTATTTCTCTTGTTTATTAATGATTGTGTACAGGAATTGGACTGTGACTTTGCTATGTTTGCGGACGATATAAAAATTTGGAAAGTTATCAACAATGCTGCCGATGGAGACGATTTCCAAGAAAATCTCCATCGATTGGACGAGTGGTCCCGCAAATGGCTCTTGTCCTTCAACTCAAACAAATGCGCCCTGCTACGTCTGGGAAGTCGGAATCAGGTCACTGATATGCGACCCTACTTTTTGAACGGTATGCCACTCCGAGAAACACACACACAGAAGGATCTCGGCGTTTGGATGACAGACAACCTGAAGCCTTCTACGCAATGCTGCAAGGCGGCTAAATCCGCCAATTCAATGCTGTACTCTATCAAGCGGGCATTTAAAGTTTTCGATGAAGACTGCTTTTCTAAAGTCTTTGGTACGTTTGTTAGGCCCCATCTTGAATATGCGATCCAAGCCTGGCGACCGTGGACCCAACAGGACTACAAAATGCTCGAAAGGGTACAGCGACGAGCCACAAAATTAGTAAGAGGTCAAGATGAACTGCCATATGAGATTCGCCTAAATAACCTACAGCTCTATCCTCTGAGTTATAGGCAGTTGCGCGGAGACTTGATACAAACCTTCCGTATCGTGCGTGGCATGGATTGCGCCCTCCTATGTGATGACTTTTTTCAACTTGCTACTACGAATAATCTCCGAGGTCATCCATTCAAACTAAGTGTGCCCCAAGTAAGATTGGATGTGAGGAAGTATTTTTTCACCAACCGTGTCTTGAAACCGTGGAATAACCTACCTGGGGCGATTGTTATGTCCCAGTCTGTGGATATATTTAAACATCGGCTTGACATACATATGTTGCTGCACCAGGAAGATTATGTGACTACTTTACCTTAACAATATCCGTGTACCACGTAAATCTGCCTGCATTCACTTGACTGTAACTTTTTTTACATTGCTTATTATTCTTCCGACTTTCTGTATCAAATAGGGATTTCAAAGGCGTAAGCCTATTTTTCTCAAATACACTGAACTGAACTGAACTGAACATTGACTGGCAGGCAAATTCCTCTCCGCCTAAACATCAGAAATTTGTCGATACTGTTAACTTTTCAAACATGTCCCAACTGGTCAGATCAGTTACTAGAAATGACAACATTTTAGATTTAATTTTTACAAACGATGTCAACCCTCTCTTTATGAATTTCCATCATGAACTTTTCACAAGTGATCACGCAATAATTCACTGTTGTCTTCCAGTCCTCCTTCTTCCGAAGCCTGAGGTTAAATGCAATAACCTCGACTTTGCTAACATAAACCATGAAACAATAAATAATTTCGTAAGCACTCTAGATTGGCATAGCATATTCTCAATTAACGATCCAAACTTTTTTCCGTGAGCTATTGCAGAACCTCACAGAAAAAAATCCAGGCCTTTATCCAGTTTTAAGATTTTTAGTTCAAATACAGCTTCTTCTACTGTTCCGCATTTTTCTCCAGAACAGACTTAAAAAAATTACGAAAACAACTTAAAGATCCTTTTTAAAAAGCTCTTTGTCAGTTCATTTAAGGATTGCACAAATATTTGAATTAGCATCTAAAAATTAGGCTCGCAAAGAGATAAGCATAGGGAGGCT
Organism: Schistocephalus solidus; assembly: GCA_017591395.1. Taxonomy (NCBI): domain Eukaryota; kingdom Metazoa; phylum Platyhelminthes; class Cestoda; order Diphyllobothriidea; family Diphyllobothriidae; genus Schistocephalus; species Schistocephalus solidus. The sequence goes on from WEDG01005650.1 coordinate 68,127, forward strand.
CAGGCACTAAGTGATGCCAATTCATCCAAATCTGGTGCTCAAATCTTCCATGTTCGGTCATCGGCTAAGCGTCTGAATGTAACTCCGCCCTTACTCGACTGTAACAAAAGATTTGTTACAGACGATTTGGGCAAAGCTGAATTGTTAAATTCGTTTTGTGCCAACCACTTTACCACTGAATCTAGCCCCACTCCCACAATTCCTCTGCTTTCAAATTCGCTTCTTACAACTATTAATTTCTAGCTTTCATGTATTCAAAAAGAAATAGCTCACCTAAAAAATTCACATTTGGTTGGAACTGATAACATTCCAAACTCAGACCGAACCCCCGATATCGTTGCCATTACGGAAAACTTGGCTCAAAGCCGAAATCGCGGATAGCGAGGTTTCGATTAATGGATACCAACTTTTTCGAAAAGACCGAGAAAATAGAAAGGAAGGAGGAGTGGCCGTATATGTTAGGACAGGAATCTCGGCAGTCGAACGAGCACACTCCATCTTCCCTGAATATGAATTTCTCTGGATTAAGATTAAAAAGGAGTGTTCACAGAACCTACAATTCTTGACGATCTACAGACCACCGAACATTCCAAGTGCAACTGATGATTCCCTCCACCATTTGCTCAAGGATGTAGCAAGTCACCAGGAGGTGCTTATTGCTGGAGATTTCAATGCACCTATAGTAGACTGGGTTAATCTGACAGTTGATGATGCACCAACTTCTTTCGGCCACAAGCTAATGGATCTCACTCTCGACCAACCTCTGGTACAGAAGGTTAACATTCCAACGAGATTTAGAGAGAACCAGAGAGCAAATTGCCTGGACCTTGTATTTACGAAGGACTTCTCTAGCATTGATGAAGTGTATTCTATTGCACCCCTCGGTAAGAGTGACCATAGTACGCTAATGTGGGATTACTCACTTTATTCTCAGCGCCAGAATGGAACGGAATGCAAGCTAAATATACGGAGGCTGATTTTAACGCGATGAGGAAAGAACTGATGTCTATGAGATGGGATTGTTTGCTTAAAGGGAATCCAGCGGATGACTGGCGATCATTTAAGACAGTCTCAATTGATCTGATTGAACGCTTTTGTCCAGTGAAGGTGCAAAAAAAGAATTGTCGCCCCACCTGGTTAACAAGAGAACTTAACAGGCAGCTAAAGAAGAAGAATAAAAAATGGAAGGTATTCAGGCAAACAGGGTCAGCAGAGCATCTCAAAGAATTTCGTCATCAAAGAAACGCTGTAAAAAGAATGATCCGTCAGGCAAGGAAGAACTATGAATCAAGAATTATTCAACAGGCTGAATATAAACCAAAAATTTTATTCCATTATATCAATAGCCGACTAAAAACAAGGACTCAGTAGCAGTACTCATGGATGGGAATGGTGTTGAAGTCGCTGAAAATTGCGACAAAGCCGAGTACTTAGGTCGGTTTTTGCCTCGGTTTTTCACTAGAGAACCGGAACTTCAGCTTGACCACGTCAACAGTGCTGTTATAGACGCCGGTCCAGTGCTTGAATATATAATCTTCCAGGAACCTCTCGTGGAACTAGAACTGCGAAATCTGAAAGAAGCGAAGTCATCTGGTCCGGACGATATACCGGCCAAGTTCTTGAAAGAACTGGCCAGCGAACTGTCCAAACCACTAGCGCATATATTTTATTCGTCATTTGAATCAGGGAAACTGCCATCCGAATGGAAGGCAGCAAATATATACCCCATATACAAGAGTGGTGCTCGATCTAATGTCAACAATTATCGGCCTGTCAGCCTTACCTCCATTTGCTGTAAATAATGGAATCAATAATCAAGAAGGCAACCATTAAGTTCCTTGAGGAAAACCAATCACTCTCAGATCTAAAGCATGGCTTCAGACACTATCGCTCCTGTCCGTCTACTTTATTACTCTCCACAGAGCAGTGGACTCGTGCACTGGACGAAAATGGTAGGGTTGACGTCATATACACTGATTTCAAGAAGGCATTTGACAGTGTCCCACACAAACGTCTCATCTACAAATTATCTGAAATCGGCATAAGAGGAATGCTGCTGAAATGGATCGCTGACTTTCTTACAGATAGATTGCAAACTGTGTGCGTCGATACCTCGAAGTCAACACCTACTCCGGTTCTAAGTGTTGTCCCCCAAGGCTCGGTATTAGGGCCGTTACTCTTCTTAGTGTACATCAACGACTGTGTCGACGACCTGGATTGCAGCGCCATCGTGTTTGCAGATGATGTTAAATTGTCGAGGGTCATCAGATCTGATTTCGATAGGCACGCACTTCAAGAGGATCTCAACCGTCTTAGCAGCTGGTCTGCTCGTTGGCTCTTAAATTTTAACGTTGGGAAGTGTGTGGTCCTAAGACTGCGTACAAGAAGGACCAGTGAGGAGGATGATTCCTACCAATACATTCTCAATGGGCAGCCCCTTTCAAGTGTTGAGGAACAGAATGACCTCGGTGTTCTAATAAACTCCTCATTTAAACCATCTTCACAGTGTTTAAAGGCAGCTAAACGCGCTACACAGGTCTTATTTGCGCTCAGACGTGGATTTGTTCAGATTGATAAGGAACTATTCTGAAAAACCTACGGGGTATTTGTTCGATCTCACTTAGAATATGCCATCCAGGCCTGGCGTCCGTGGTTTAAGAAGGATTATCTACAGCTGGAACGAGTGCAGGCGAGGGCTACGAAGATGGTCAAGAATCTAAGTCATCTGCCTTACGAAGCCAGACTGGTTGAACTTGATTTTTTCCCTCTAAATTACAGGCAACTACGCGGTGACCTCATCCAAACTTACCGGATTGTCAGAGGCCGCGAAAGTGCCCTAGAAGTTGCTGACTTCTTCGAATTGGCTGGGACGGAACATCTGCGGGGTCATCCCTTTAAACTGCAGAGGAAGTTTGTCCACACGGAAGTCCGTCGGAACGCCGTTTTGCAGAGGGTCGTTGGAGCATGGAACGGACTCCCTGAGGATGTTGTCCTTTCAGAAACTGTTGATGCATTTAAATTCAAACTAGATACTCATTTTCTGAGAAACTATTGTCAATAAAATGAAGATTGTGTAAAGAGTGGCAGGTTGCGCCTAGCCCACACATATCGATGACCCTACATTTTCATCGTACTATTGTACTATTTGTACTATTGTACTATTGTTTGTACTATTGACATTTTTGCATGTAAAATAGGGAGCTCAAGGGCGAAAGCCTACTTCCCTCAATTAAGTGACTTAAAGTGACTTAAACAGGTTATGGATTTTCCACCTTAACTAAGCAAGTTATTCTCAGTATTTCTCTAAAATGGTTTCTTCCCCGATTATTTGAAAACTTCTATTATAATACCAGTTTTTAAATCTGGTTCCCGCTCGGACATTCATAACTATCGCGGTGTTCATAAAACGCCCTCTCTTGCTAAACTCTTCCAAAAACTTATTGCAAAACAAATCACCGATTTTTGCTTAAGCAATCAAATTATCAACTTACGCAACACGGCTTCTTACCGGATCGCTCTTGTGAAACCTGCCACATGTCTTTTCTAAATCTTCTAACCTCTCTTCGTAATGATCATCTATCTGTAGATGTTATCTATTTTGATCTTAGTAAGGCGTTCGATAAAGTGCCTCATAAATTACTTCTAGCTAAACTAGAAGCTTTAGGATTTCGTAGTCCCCTTACTGACTTTATTAGATCATGCCTAAATGATCGAAAGCAAAACGTTTTAGTAGGTTCCTCATACTCAAGTGCTACCCCTATTGTTAGTGGTGTCCTTTAAGGTACCGTATTATGTCCTTTGTTGTTCTTATTGTATAAAAATGATATTTTATCGATAGTAAAACATTCTCAATCTTTTCTTTATGCTGATGACCTCAAATGCGTGTATTTTTTTTCTCTTACTCTACGACCGAACGGTGCCTAGAACAAATTCACTCAGACGTAGACGCTCTTTCGGCATGGAGCTCCACGTGGCTAATGGAGTTCTCACCTACTTAGTGTCGCTACATGAGTTTTGGGCCTGTAAGGCTGCCGCAACCTCTTATTTTTGAAGGTTGCCCTATGATTGAATGTTCCTTTATCAAGGACTTGGGCTTAAGCTACAATAAATTAGATCTTTCGCCTCATGCCAATAGAATTACGGCCAAAGCTGCTCAGATTTGCGGCTTTATTTCTTATAATTTCTACCTCCCTGAAATCAAATTAAGACAATATCCTATGTTTGTACTTCCGATTCTTGAATTTTGCTGTCCTTTCTTCGGTTTAATGAACGAATCTAGCCGTTCAAAAATTAAAAATGTCCAAAGACATTTCACAAAAAAACTCCTATATCCGACTCTTTTTACTACTTCCCACTCAACAAGATGCCAGCTTATGAAGCTAAAATTTCTTTGGGTCAGGAGACTTGAAGCAGCTCAACTTTCCCCAAACTTTCTGTCATTACCCCCGTTAGTCTTTCTTATAACCTAAGAAATTCTACATTAATTATACCTCCCTCTGCATCCTCCACGTGTAAACGCTCTCTCTTCTTTGCTTCTAGGTATAGTTTTCTTTGGAATAACTTGTCAATTGAAATAAGTCGTTTACTAGTCTATCTGCATTCAAGCGAAGACTGCACATTTATCTTAACACTGATTCTATTAACCTTTTATTTTCCTCATCTTTTCCCAGTAGCCTTCCTCATGAATCGGAGAAAGGACCATCGGGAATTTAAGTGACCATCTTGAAACTATATTTTCACTACCTCGAGTTACCTATGAACTATAATGTCTCCTTATATTACCAGTACTCCAAACGATGACGTCATTCAGACGTTCACATTCGGTGGTCCACAGTGTAAAATGCTACCGTTTCTTTGGATACTAACCATCATCAGAATTCAATTCTGGATCCTAAGATGCTGAGGACTAAAGTTCATTGACGAATTTCCGTGAGATTTTGTTTCATACGCCTATGTGATCAAGAACGAATCACCTCGACGTTTCAATATCTCATTATGAACTGCTACTTCAGTATTACCCTACCCTACTCTACTACTTGACCATTTTTGCTAAGCAGTTTTTTCTCCTAACCTTCTATTGAACTCTGCCTCCATTTTTATGGTAGGAGTTCTTTTTCACTGCCTATTTATTTCTAGTTCACCACTAATTTTTAAACATTGCTAACTGTTGACATATCAGGACAAGTTATGTATTTGTACATTTTATCTGCAAAAATTGTCATAACTTTATTTCGTTACTAATGTTTGCTTAGACAGTGCCTTCCCGGTGCTTACCAAATATAAATTCTAAATTCTAAATCGCACAGGCAGCAGTGTTTTTTCCTGAATACTACAAAGACACAATAAGCACTAAAAGTGATATATTCAGGTTTTTCTCCTGCCAGCCTGATCCCCACTTCATATTTCGTATTATAATGCCTGTAAGCCGAAATTAAATACAACGATTAACGTTCTTATTATCCCCGGATGACACTGCAGATATTATTCTACCTCTGCCACCCACCGAAAACAATGCCAAACTGCAAACGCAGTTAGAAGGGGGAGGTCATCAACAGCCAAATCCAAAACACTAATATACTAACAGCACCTTAGAACAGCATGGAAACAGAGACACCGGACCCAGTCAAGACAGCCTGATAGATAATCACTACACTGACAACAATAATGACAACAGTGAATCCGTGAAACGAGCAATTACTAAAAAAAAAGCTCACCACCAAAACTATCCAAACTCCAACACATCCGAGTCAAGTCCGACAACAACTCAACGCGTGCCCTTCGAATTCGGCTCAAAATTTTCGACCTCTGAGGAATTTACCCATTCGAGATTTCAGTCTATTGGTTACTGTTAAGGACTTTATTTCTGAAGCTTTGGATTCTATTTGACGTGCTCTTCATCCTCATAAGATTACTACAGGAGAGCAGCGGAAACGTCCGATATCCTCCTCTTGTGCACTTCTCACCAGTAGCTCTACGAGATCTTCTAGTCGGTAAAGGGCTGAGTGAGTTCAATATTTTATTCATAAAGTTGTTTTTGTTAAAACCTTTGACCCATATTTTTAAAACCCTTCACCATTTTTGCAATTTATCATGGAAGTCAAACATATACCCTTCGGGAATCGTGCAAAATACGTGGCCCCTCCTAGGTTTGAACCAGGTCCCTAGTGTTTGGGAACTGACGGTAATACCACTGAGCTATCAGTGCACGACAAACTCGCTGATTTAAATTTCAATGGAAAAATAAACACCAGTTATAACGCGAATGACTTCATTTCCGGACATGTTTTCTTAAAGTCGCCTCCTGCCAAACGGGCCAAGAGTTAAACAAGTTTTTTGAATATCAATTACGAGGATGAAGCGTGATAAGCATGCTTTAAGTCACTTTAAATCACTTTATTGAGGGAATTAGGCTTTCCCTTGAGCTCCATATTTACATTCAAAAATGACAAAAGAATAAACGTTAACATCAATAACTCTGACAAATGAAAACGTAAGGTCATTGATATGTGTGGGCCAGGTCCAAGCTGCCACAACTGACACAAGCTTCATTATATGTACAAAGGTTTCTCAGAAAATGAGTTTCCAGTTTGCATAAAAATGTTTTACCAGTTTCTGAAAGGACCACCTCATCAGGGAGTCCGTTCCATGCACCAACGACCCTCTGCGAAAAAGCGTTTCGACGGACGTTCCTGCGGACCAATTTCCTTTGTAGTTTAAAGGAATGATCCCACAAATTTTCCGTTTTAGCCAATTTGAAGAAGTCTGCAAATTCTAGGGCACAATCGTGGCCTCTGATTATCCGGTTAATAAATAAATAAATAGGCTTGGAGGAAGTCACCGCGTAGTTGCCTGTAATTGAGAGAAAACATATAAAGTTCAACTTGTCTGGTTTTGTAAGGCAGATGACTAAGATTCTTGACCATCTTCGTAGCCCTCGCCTGTACTTGTTCAAGCTGTAGATAATCATTCTTAACCACGGACGCCAGGCCTCGACGGCATATTCCAAGTGAGATCGAACAAATGCTCCGTAGGTTTTTCGGAATAGTTCCTTATCAATCTGCACAAACCTTTCGCTTGTTCTGATCCTGACATTAAAGCTGCAACTGCATGTATGTAATTGCTCTCTGGAATCTTCTGGAATATTCCTTGTGCCAAATTTCCTCACAATATGACATCAAATTGGAATTTTTTTATCACCTTCGTCAACTTGATAAAAACAGCCTCTACACCAAAAAATACTGTAAACCGCTCAGTGAACCAAAAGTGCAAAACTTCTTGAAGATCTGAAGTTATCCAAGACCTTTGACCTCTACAAATCGCTGAGTCGTTCCTTAATATTCTTCCTATCATTTATTGTTTTTGAAAGCGGTTTTGAACGAAAAGGCGCATTTATTGCTCATTTTGTTTATATTGCGGTGTCGTTGGACTTTCGTTTGAAATTTGCTCGTCTCCAAGCTTTTATTTTTTGGCCAATCATCTGTACCAAATGTCAGGAATCAACGAAATAAGTAGTCATTGGATCACATTTTGTCTGTTTATCAGGATCAGCCTATAATTGTTTATATACATTGTCATATTCAGGCGCTCAAAAATTTATATCGGAATCTTGAAAAATTAGCAACTCAGCTTCATTTGGATCCTACCTACTACGGGCTTCAGAAAACCGTCTCTCGCCAGAAAAGGAGTTGACATCAGAAAGGAACGGAGAACCACTTGCAAACTCACTTCAAAGGCTGCATCATTCTTTCCTTCGTATTAACATTCGATAGTGAATTTGGTTTAGAAAAGCACTTCTTATTGTGCTCAGTAAAATATTCGCTTGATAATTTAAGCTGCTCGTTAAAACTTAATGCATCCTCGTAGAGATCTTGCTAGCATGGGAAATGCAAATGTTCACGACCCAACTACGCGAGAAAATTATTTACCGCGTTTGCCAGGATTTGAAACATCAACCTCTCGATTAGCGACCGATGCTCTTGACCGCTCGGCCACGCCCGGGAAGCCACAAGACAAACATAGCATATCCTCCAAAAATAACGATCTCTCCTACCTTTGTAAGTCGTTTTCGATTTCATGTGACAAAAACTTACCAGAAATACTCAAGTCACTCTCAGCAGACAGAGAAGAACCACCAAGCAGCAATATTGAATTAAGCATTGCATTACTGAACCTTACCAAAACTAAGCTAAGCAATGAAGGGCTGGCACACTGTGATGGATGCCGAGGACTCACAACCAGAATTTTGAGATTAGAAGGAGACCACGATCTCCTATCGGAAATAATAGCAGTCCTCATCAAACATAACAAAATTAACTCACCGTATCAAGATGCAAATGAGCTGAAAAACATCAGCAAGCTAGATCATTATCATTGCAAGGAAACGGTAGAGGTCAAAAAGACACAACATTGAGCGATAAAAAAGAGAAAAAGAACGAATTCATTAGCAAAAACCTTTAAGTCAGTTGAAATTCAGATGAACAGAAAGAAAATAAGCGAGGAGGAAATTATGTCTTGCATTTCCGCAGGTTCGGGAAATCTGGTGCACATAGAATCCAACTGCACAAAAGTAAATCAGCGATCGACGGTCTCTGAAACTTTAAAAATCTGTAATCGAAAGGTATCTTCAATGCCACGGACGAGTGACAGCAGCTTGCTCTATAAATGTCAATGGAACTACAATAGAGCAGGGCATGGTAGCCAGCAAAGTAATGGCGGAAAATTGGCCTGCGGCTCATCGACAGACCTGGATGCCACAAACCCAAATTTAGGTTTCCCGGGGGCTTTTCGAGCAAACGCAGTGTCAGAAGAACTCAAGATATTTGAAAGATCCAGAGACATGCCTGCAAATCAACCAGCATGCTTACCGATGACGACCGATTCGAGCATAGTATTAAAGAATGTAACCAAGGGCATGATTCAACCTTCCATCACTAACAGAAAGTAGGATGCAGAAACGAGTATTTCCCTGACAGATCATTTTGTCTGGTAGTTCAGGGAGTCTCAGAGGCTACTGGGGAAACGCCAAAAGAAAGGGTAAAACAGGATCTTCTGACATTTCAAAATTTATTGAATGATACGCAAGAAACTGGTTTGATAGTTGAAATCAAAAAGATCTTTCGATTGGGGCCTCTCGTTAGAAATGAAACGCACGAGGGTCAACCAATACCGTTAAAAGTTGTCTTGTGGAGCAAACAGCAGGTAGATCTATTGCTCTCTCGAAAGTCCCGACTACGAAAGAATTATCGTGGAGTTTTCTTTTCAGCCGGATTACTCTCCCACCGATCGAATGAAAATAAGGACACTGGTAGCAGAATGGAAAAGACGTCAATAAGAGGGGGATCAAAACATGAAACTTGGAGACAACAAAATCGGCAAAACGGTGCGCTCGTTTTCATGGGAACATCCGGTGAAATTGACGGCAACCACGCTGGTCAAAAGCCCTACCAAATGCCTATAGATTTGAACCCAGGCAGGAGACTGGATATATTTTGTGAAATATCCAGCAATTATCGCCATGTGGAAGAAAAAACCAAAATCTTCAGAATTAGAGGAAACAAAACAGGATTAAAATGATGTACACAAATGCGCAGAGTCTGATGAACAAAATGAGTGAAATCAAACTGGTCATTGAAAATTTACAACCTGACTTCATAATTCTAACTGAAAAATGGTTAAATGACCAAATCGTAGACACAGAAGGCAGGATAGACGGTTTTAAGCTTATCCCATATGAACGGAAACAGACGTAGGGGTGGTGGAATCGCAATATTCATACGAGAAGGCATCGGCTTCATTCCGGATGGGCCCTCACCAAAAAGGAACTTGTTTTGGGTTGAAGTGCCGTCATGTTTGAAGACGATGTTAAATTGTGGAGGGTCGTCAGATCTGATGCCGATAGGCACCCACTTCAAGAGAGTCTCAACCATCTTAGCAGCTGGTCTGCTCGTTGTCCCTTACATTTTAACGTTGGGAAGTGTGTGGTCCTAAGACTCCGTACCAGAAAGAATAGTCAGGAAGATGATTCCTACATACCTTCTCAATGGGCAGCCCCTTACGATTGTTGAGGAACAGAAGCACCTCGGTGTTGTAATAAAATCTTCACTTAAACTATCTGCACAGTATGTAAAGGCAGCTAAACGCGCTAAACAGGTCTTATTGGCGCTCAGACGTAGATTTGTGCAGATTGATAAGAAACTATTCCGAAAAACCTACGGAGCATTTGTTCGATCTCACTTGGAAATTGCCGTTCAGGCCTGGCGTCCGTGGTTTAAGAAGGATTATCTACAGCTGGAACGAGTGCAGGCGAGGGCTTCGAAGATGGTCAAGAATCTAAGTCATCTGCTTTACGAAGCCAGACTGGTTGAACTTGATTTTTTTCCTCTAAATTACAGGCAACTACGCGGTGACCTCATCCAAACTTACCGGATTGTCAGAGGCCGCGAGTGTGCCCTAGAAGTTGCTGACTTCTTCAAATTGGCTGGGACGGAACAACTGTGGGATCATCCCTTTAAACTACAAAGGAAATTGGTCCGCACGAACGTCCGTCGTAACGCCTTTTCGCAGAGGGTCGTTGGTGCATGGAATGGACTCCCTGATGAGGTGATCCTTTCAGAAATTGTTTAAACATTTACATAAAAACTGAAAACTCATTTTCGGAGAAACTATTTTACATATAATGAAGCTTGTGTCAGTTGTGGCAGCTTGGGCCTGGCCCACACATATCAATGACCTTACGTTTTCATTTGTCAGAGTTATTGATATTAACGTTTATTCTTTTGTCATTTTTGAATGTGAATAGGTTGCTCAAAGGGGAAAGCCAAATTTCCTCAATAAAGTGATTTAAAGTGACTTAAAGCATGCTGCACATGCTTCATCCTCGTAATTGATATCCAAAAAACTTGGTGAAATCTTGGCCTGTTTGGCGGGAGTTCAGTTCAAGAAAACATGTCCGGAAATGAAGTCATTCGCGTTATAACTGGTGTTTATTCTTCCATTGAAATTTAAATCAGCGATTTTGTCGGGCGGCAATAGCTAAGTGGTATCAACGTCATTTCCACACACTGGGGCCCTGGTTCAAACCTAGGTGGGGCCACGTATTTTGCACGATTCCCGAAGGGTTTATGTTTGACTTCCATGATAAATTGCAAAAATGGTGAAGGGTTTTAAAAAAACGGGTTTAAGGTTTTAACGGAAACAACTTTATGAATAAAATGCCAATAACTAGTAAAAGTTCTCTTAAACACAGAATAACTTCTCATGATTTTATATTCTGGGGTAGTTTATTCCATATGGCAAGGGCGTTTAGTGAAAAGAACTGACAACACCTAACCGTATGATATAATGGAAGAAATAAATAGATATTGCGAAGATTGCTGAGCCCAAAGTGGTTAAGTTGCCTCACTCTGGTAATTGGATTAAATGTCCGACTATTCAAAAGCTTACACAATAAAAAAGAGTTTTTTCTGTAATCAGCGAAACCATAAAGGATCAATGTAAACAAGCCCACAGAATTCTTGAAACGACAGATTACGGTGCTCCGACGATAAAACTCTTTTCTTAAAGAATTGCCGGACCGATTCCATTTTCTTCCGTTCACTAGCGCGCAGAAGGCTTAATAGAAACACGCAGTATTCCAGGCCATTCATTACGTACATTTTATAAAGGCGGAGACTAAAATCAACAGTTTTAATATTTTGGAGGGTAAACCCGGTAGTTCTGCGTGCTCTGGAGTCAATCAGGGCGCAGTTATCTGAAAGATTGAGACCATTGGAATATGATATGCTCAGAAACGTCGCGAGTAATTTACGCCATCCCGGTAGAACGAACCGTTAAATACCGTCATTTTTTCCGTCAAACGCTAAAGCAATCTGGAATAAGCTACCCAGAAGTATCAAAATTCAGCAAAGTTATCCTTTGTTTACGAGAGTTGTCACTAGTTTTCTACATTCAGGACCCCAAAATGTTTTGTTTCGGACTCCATGAAAGCTCTCTTCCGTGCTGATGGTGTTCTTGGGCTCTGAATCCTGTGCTGAGGGCAATATGGCTTGCTGAGCAGTTCGTAATCGGCTTATTCCTCAGTCGACAGCGAGCAGCCGTTCGCCAACATACTGGCTGGTGCAGAATAGTGGATCCATAACACTGGAAGTAGAAGAACTACACCATGCACCGGCGTCAACCATTCCCTGTCATGAACATTAATCACTTAATAAGCTGCAGTTTTTTCTCCTGAAAAACACTTAAAAGAACGATCATGCGTTTTTCACTGTCAGCTCGATCCTCTCATGCATATCTCTTTTGACCTAGCCTGTATACTGGCAATAAATAAATAAATTATCCATAAACATTTGTCCCACACCATGTGCAGGCAACGCGTCTCATAGCTGTGGCCTCTTAGTTCAACTGTATTTCGTGGTGGAGAACCTCTTTACTTCCTATGATATATTGGGCCGATATAAGGGTCCTCTTGCTGAGCTTGCGGTTTTAATGTTCATGTGTGTACACGATGGACATTCGCCGTGAGCACGTTAAGGCTTCTGAAAGAGGGCATTAGCATTATTTTGTTGATGTCCTGGACGGTATAGGCACTTAAAACTCATACCCAGATATTATCTCTTGCCTCTTATCATCCTGTCCTTCAGAGTTCTTAAAGTTCTGCCACAAGGTCAGAGAACTTGTATCCGAGCGTACGATGAAAGGCCAGTATTGGAAGAATGGCCGGTATTGTTCCACGAAGTGTATGAGTGATAGTATCTCTCTTCTTGTCATGTATTAATGGCATTCTGCCTTCGTCCGAGATCGGCTTAGATACTGAATAACGCCCTCTGTACCGTCTATTTTTTTCTGGGAGAGAACGGCCCCTATGGAAGTCAGCAGCGTCAGTATTTAGAACAAATTTTGTATCGTCATTGCTAATTTCGGGAAAAACTAAAATTGGGGTGGTACACCAATTATCTTTTAATGCCTGAAGCCTACTCGTAAAGTCAGCAGTCCACTTAAATTGTATGTCTTTCTGGGTCAAATTGTGAAGCGGACCGGCTTTTTGAGCATAGTCTTTGATAAATCTTCTATAGTAAAAAGCCAGTCATAGAAAACCATGGACATCATAGGGGTGGGCTGCTCATGGATTTGCCTCGCTTTCTCCTCGTCCGTTTCTAGGCCAGAGACTACATGCCATAAGATCTTGGCATGCGGTCTTATAAAAACACACGTAGAGGTCTTGGGGGGATACCAGTCTATGGAGACTGGAAAACATGGCTTGGAAATTGTTAATATGGCTATCGAAAATTTTATCAAGATTAATTATTTATTTATTTATTTTATTTATTGCCAGTTTACAGGCAAGGTCAAAAGGGATATATACAGTAAGGGGTCCAGCTGACAGTTAAAAAACTCCTGATCGTTCTTTAAGGTATTTTCAGGAGAAAAAACTGCAGCTTTATGAACAGATTAAAGTTTAGGACAGGGAAGTGTTGACACAGGTGCACAGTGTAGTACTTCTCCTTTCGGTGTTGTGGATCTGGTCTTCTGTACTAGCAGCAAGTATGCCGGCGAGCGGCTGCTAGCTGTAGACTGAGGAATAACCCGATTACGGACTACAGAGCCAGCAATATTGCCTTCAGCATGAAGTCCGGCATAGGATTCAGAGTCCGTGGACGCCATCAGAACGGAAAAAGAGCTTCCAGAGAATCAGCACCCAAAAATTCGCGGAAGGTGTCCTGAATGTAGAAAAACTAGTGACAGCTCTCGTAAACAAAGGATAGTTTTGCTGAATTTTAATACTTCTGGGTAGTTTATTCCAGATTGCTATAGCATTTACCGAAAAAAACTGACGGTATTTAACGGTGTGTGCCAAAGGAAGAAATAAGAATACATCTCTATGATTGGTGCGCCGACAGTGGTCGAGCTGCCTCAGGGATGAAAGGGGGTTAAAGGTAAAAACCGTTTAAAAGCTTGAACAGTAAAAATAGTCCCTTCTGTAATCTACGAAGCCACAACGGGTCGAGGCTTGTAAGCTCACAGCGTTGTTGGTAGGACAAGTTTCTGTGCTCTGAAGTAATAACTCTTTTAGTAAAGAAGTGCTGGACTGATTCTATCTTCCTCCGTTCACTCTCGTGCAGAAGGCTAAATAGAAACGAGCAGTATTCCAGACTAGGTCTGACATACATTTTTAAAAAGGCTGGTCCTAATATTGAGGGTTTTAAAAATTTCTGAGAATAAACCCAGTGGTTTGGCGTGCTTTAGAGACAATCAGGGCGCAGTGCTCTGACAGATTAAGACTACTAGAATATGATATGCCCAGATCCGTTATAAAACCCGGGCACATTTAAGTCATGACCGTCTATGCTTAGATGAGGCTGATGGTTGTCACAACTAACCATAACGGAGCA
>WEDG01005652.1:0-30547 GCA_017591395.1 Schistocephalus solidus
TACGCTAAAAAGCCCAGCGTTTCGCCGATGTTTCTGCTGCTGTGCGACACAGCAACGAGGGTTCGGCTCCTCAGTGGGTCCCCAGCGTTCTCTAAGCGGTTTCTGGTATATGGACTCCAGAGAATAATCGGGGAAAATAATTTCTGAAATTATTAAGTGCAGGACATGGAGTCAGGTGATTCGACATGACTTTTTAGGGTCAGACCCGAAATTTTCACTGAACATTTGGGTCGAAGACAATCAACCACTGTGGAATAACCACGTATGCCCATTCTACAAACAAGTAGTACTACAAGTAGTATGAATCTTATATGGCAAAGACGTACCGTACTTCCGACATAGGTACCAGCTAAAGCCCAGACACGTGTTTCGCCGATGTTTCTGCTGCTTGTGCAGCAACGAGGGGTTCGGCTCCTCAGTGGGTCCCCCAGCGTTCTCTAAGCGGTTTCTGGTATATGGACTCCAGAGAATAATCGGGGAAATAATTTCTGAAATTATTGGCGCAGGACATGGAGTCAGGTGCTTCGACATGACTTTTAGGGTCAGACCCGAAATTTCAATGAACATTTGGGTCGAAGACAATCAACCACTGTGGATATAACCACGTAATGCCCATTCTACAAACAAGTAGTACTACAAGTAGTATGAATCTTATATGGCAAAGACGTTATAACCGTACCTCCGACATACGTTATACCGTACTTCCGACATAGATACTAGCTAAAAGCCCAGACACGTGTTTCGCCGATGTTTCTGCTGCTTGACGCAGCAACGAGGGGTTCGGCTCCTCAGTGGGTCCCCCAGCGTTCTCTAAGCGGTTTCTGGTGTATGGACTCAGAGAATAATCGGGGAAATAATTTCTGAAATTATTAAGTGCAGGACATGGAGTCAGGTGCTTCGACATGACTTTTTAGGGACCGACCCGAAATTTCAATGAACATTTGGGTCGAAGACAATCAACCACTGTGGAATAACCACGTAATGCCCATTCTACAAAACAAGTAGTACTCAAGTATGAATCTTATATGGCAAAGACGTTATACCGTACTTCCGTCATAGATACTAGCTACAAGCCCAGGCACGTGCTTCGCCGATGTTTCTGCTGCTGTGACACAGCAACGAGGGGTTCGGCTCCTCAGTGGGTCCCCAGCGTTCTCTAAGCGGTTTCTGGCATATGGACTCCAGAGAATAATCGGGGAAATAATTTCGAAATTACTGGCGCAGGACATGGAGTCAGGTGCTGGACTGCCAGACATGAACATTTTGGGTCGAAGACATGAATATACTCAATGCCCATTTGAGCGAAAACAAGTAGTACAGTAGTCTGAACGTATATAGACAAAGACGTTATCCGACCTGAGATATACAGCAGTCGCGACACGTGTTTCGCCGATGTTTTCTGCTGCTGTGACAGCAACGAGGGTTCGGCTCTCAGTGGGTCCCCTCAGCGTTCTCTTGTGCGGTTCTCGAGAGTGGTATATTTCTATATTATTATCAGATGAGTATGTACATATATACATCATGAACATTATGTCAGACATCACAGGGTACCAGGGTAGACATTTCTAGGCAGACACGAGTAGTGATTCAATGAGCTTTCTAGGGTCGAAAGACGCTATACAGTGCTACTAGATACGATGCCCGAATCGGATACGTGGTTATTCCACGTGGTTGATTGTCTTCGACCCAAATGTTCATTGAAAATTTCGGGTCTGACCCTAAAAAGTCATGTCCGAATCACCTGACTCCATGTCCCTGCACTTAATAATTTTCAGAAATTATTTTACCCCGATTATTCTCTGGAGTCCATATACCAGAAACCGCATAGAGAACGCTGGGGGACCCACTGAGGAGCCGAACCCCTCGTTGCTGTGTCACGCAGCAGCAGAAACATCGGCGAAACACGTGTCTGGGCTTTTAGCTAGTATCTATGTCGGAAGTACGGTATAACGTCTTTGCCATATAAGATTCATACTACTTGTAGTACTACTTGTTTGTAGAATGGGCATTACGTGGTTATTCCACAGTGGTTGATTGTCTTCGACCCAAATGTTCATTGAAATTTCGGGTCTGACCCTAAAAAGTCATGTCCGAATCACCTGACTCCATGTCCTGCACTTAATAATTTCAGAAATTATTTACCCGATTATTCTCTGGAGTCCATATACCAGAAACCGCATAGAGAACGCTGGGGACCCACTGAGGAGCCGAACTCCCTCGTTGCTGTGTCACACAGCAGCAGAAAACATCGGCGAAACACGTGTCTGGGCTTTTAGCTAGTATCTATGTCGGAAGTACGGTATAACGTCTTTGCCATATAAGATTCATACTACTTGTAGTACTACTTGTTTGTAGAATGGGCATTACGTGGTTATTCCACAGTGGTTGATTGTCTTCGACCCAAATGTTCATTGAAATTTCGGGTCTGACCCTAAAAAGTCATGTCCGAATCACCTGACTCCATGTCCTGCACTTAATAATTTCCAACCACTGTGGAATAACCACGTAATGCCCATTCTACAAACAAGTAGTACTACAAGTAGTATGAATCTTATATGGCAAAGACAGTATACCGTACTTCCGACATAGGTACAAGCTAAAGCCCAGACACGTGTTTCGCCGATGTTTCTGCTGCTGCTTGACACAGCAACGAGGGGTTCGGCTCCTCAGTGGGTCCCCCAGCGTTCTCTAAGCGGTTTCTGGTATATGGACTCCAGAGAATAATCGGGGAAATAATTTCTGAAATTATTAAGTGCAGGACATGGAGTCAGGTGATTCGGACATGACTTTTTAGGGTCAGACCCGAAATTTCAATGAACATTTGGGTCGAAGACAATCAACCACTGTGGAATAACCACGTAATGCCCATTCTACAAACAAGTAGTACTACAAGTAGTATGAATCTTATATGGCAAAGACAGTATACCGTACTTCCGACATAGGTACTAGCTAAAAGCCCAAACACGTGTTTCGCCGATGTTTCTGCTGCTGCTTGACGCAGCTACGAGGGGTTCGGCTCCTCAGTGGGTCCTCCAGCGTTTTCTAAGCGGTTTCTGGTGTATGGACTCCAGAGAATAATCGGGGAAATAATTTCTGAAATTATTAAGTGCAGGACATGGAGTCAGGTGATTCGGACATGACTTTTTAGGGTCAGACCCGAAATTTCAATGAACATTTGGGTCGAAGACAATCAACCACTGTGGAATAACCACGTAATGCCCATTCTACAAACAAGTTGTACTACAAGAGTATGAATCTTATATGGCAAAGACAGTATACCGTACTTCCGACATAGGTACTAGCTAAAAGCCCAGACACGTGTTTCGCCGATGTTTCTGCTGCTGCTTGACATAGCAACGAGGGGTTCGGCTCCTCAGTGGGTCCCCCAGCGTTCTCTAAGCGGTTTCTGGTATATGGACTCCAGAGAATAATCGGGGAAATAATTTCTGAAATTATTAAGTGCAGGACATGGAGTCAGGTGATTCGGACATGACTTTTAAGGGTCAGACCCGAAATTTCAATGAACATTTGGGTCGAAGACAATCAACCACTGTGGAATAACCACGTAATGCCCATTCTACAAACAAGTAGTACTACAAGTAGTATGAATCTTATATGGCAAAGACAGTATACCGTACTTCCGACATAGGTACTAGCTAAAAGCCCAGACACGTGTTTCGCCGATGTTTCTGCTGCTGCTTGACACAGCAACGAGGGGTTCGGCTCCTCAGTGGGTCCCCCAGCGTTCTCTAAGCGGTTTCTGGTGTATGGACTCCAGAGAATAATCGGAGAAATAATTTCTGAAATTTTTAAGTGCAGGACATTGAGTCAGGTGATTCGGACATGACTGTTTAGGGTCCAACCCGAAATTTCAATGAACATTTGGGTCGAAGACAATCAACCACTGTGGAATAACGACGTAATGCCCATTCTAAAAACAAGTTGTACAACAAGTAGTATGAATCTTATATGGGAAAGATAGTATACCGTACTTCCGACATAGGTACTAGCTAAAATTCCAGACACCTGTTTCGCCGATTTTTCTGCTGCTGCTTGACACAGCAACAAGGGGTTCGGCTTCTCAGTGGGTCCCCCAGCGTTCTCTAAGCGGTTTCTTGTGTATGGAGAACAGAGAATAATAGGGGAAATAATTTCTGAAATTATTAAGTGCAGGACATGGAGTCAGGTGATTCGGACATGACTTCTTAGGGTCAGACCCGAAATTTCAATGAACATTTGGGTCGAAGACAATCAACCACTGTGGAATAACCACGTAATGCCCATTCTACAAACAAGTTGTACTACAAGAAGTATGAATCTTATATGGCAAAGACAGTATACCGTACTTCCGACATAGGTACTAGCTAAAAGCCCAAACACGTGTTTCGCCGATGTTTCTGCTGCTGCTTGACGCAGCTACGAGGGGTTCGGCTCCTCAGTGGGTCCTCCAGCGTTTTCTAAGCGGTTTCTGGTGTATGGACTCCAGAGAATAATCGGGGAAATAATTTCTGAAATTATTAAGTGCAGGACATGGAGTCAGGTGATTCGGACATGACTTTTTAGGGTCAGACCCGAAATTTCAATGAACATTTGGGTCGAAGACAATCAACCACTGTGGAATAACCACGTAATACCCATTCTTCAAACAAGTAGTACTACAAGTAGTATGAATCTTATATGGCAAAGAATGTATACCGTACTTCCGACATAGGTACTAGCTAAAAGCCCAGACACGTGTTTCGCCGATGTTTCTGCTGCTGCTTGACACAGCAACGAGGGGTTCGGCTCCACAGTGGGTCCCCCAGCGTTCTCTAAGCGGTTTCTATTATATGGACTCCAGAGAATAATCGGGGAAATAATTTCTGAAATAATTAAATGCAGGACATTGAGTCAGGTATTCGGACATATATATATATATATTTCGATAATGTGGAACCGACAAAGACAAGGGAGACCGGAATGGCCATTTCTGGCTTATTAGCCGTCATCAGCCAGTCATACCCAATCCCAAGTGTGGAACACCTGGTATTCGAACCCGTGACCTTTGGTATTTGAGTCGAACGCTCTACCATTGAGCCACAGGCTCGTTGCTTTGTCAGTTGCGATCGGGAATATGATGACAGTGTGTGGCTCACCGATCTGCTTAAGGAACATTTATGTTCCGTTGTGCCCTGGAACTCAGACTAGAGTACTCACAGGCAGTCGCATAGCGACCTGTAGCATATGTTGATAATGTGGAACCGACAAAGACAAGGGAGACCGGAATGGCCATTTCTGGCTTATTAGCCGTCATCTGCCAGTCATACCCAATCCCAAGTGTGGAACACCTGGGATTAAAACCCACGACCTTTAGTAATTAAGTTGAAAGCTCTACCATTGAGACACGGGCTCGTTGCTTTGTCGGTTGTGATCGGGAATATGATGATATTGTGCGGCTCACCGATCTGCTTTGTCGGTTCCAATTTATCAATACATGCTAAACGTCGCTATGCAACCGCCTGCGAGAGCACTAGTCTTAGCTCCAGGGCACAACGGAACATGCATGTTCCGTAAGCAGATCGGTGAGCCGCACACTATTATATATATATATATATATATATATATATATATATATATATATATATGCGTGTGTGTGTGTGTGCGTAGTGCCCCCTAAACGGGCCACGTGGTAGATAGGTTGGACCAATACGGGGGCCACATTAGGGCACGGCAGGCGTTATTCGGGTTGCGCTCCCATAACAAATGCCGAACATGAGAGGTGTGGTGGCACGCATAGGGGCGGCTAGAACTTAGGGGACCGAGCCGCGCCAGCCACCTGCGTCCTTTTCCCCCTTCGGTCTTCTTGACTCTGTCTTGACACCGGGCTCAGGTGGGGGAGGAGGAGAGAGTGCAGTAGATGCAGCGCAAGTCTACTCTCACTTTAAACTAAATCACGCGCAAGTCAACGTCCCTGCTCCACCCTTCCATAGAGCATATGGTGGACATCGTCGGACTTCGACGGTCGAACTGTCGTATCACATTAAAATAAACCTCCATAAGTTAGCATGATTATAACTTAATGCGCGTGTTTCATTCTAAAACTTATCATGATACAATAATATATATATATATATATATATATATATATATGATAGTGTGGGGCTCACCGATCTGCTTAAGGAACATGCATGTTCTGAGGTGTGCCACACTTGGGATTGGGTATGACTGGCTGATGACGGCTAATAAGCCAGAAATGGCCATTCCGGTCTCCCTTGTCTTTGTCGGTTCCATTCCATATATATATATATATATATATATATATATATATATATATATATATAATCTTAGTGTGTATGTCTGCGAGTTCATAATTTGAATGTTCGTAAGTAGAATTATATCTGTATATTTGCATATTATTCACGTTACTCAGATCTAGAGTTTGGTAAGGTTGATTGGCGATGGTTAATAAGCTGAAAAATGGCCAATTTGGTCTTCATTTCTTTTTTTCGGCATTAGTGTATATAGATTGTTTTATTTCATGACTATTACCCATCTTATGTCATAAAGCAAGCAGGGCAGGAAAACTGAAATTGCACAGAACGCAAATTTTGGATATACGTATTTTAAGAGTAAACATAAAAATTATAATCACTCGGCTTAAAAATAAACGAAGTGAGATATCGAATGTGGATTGAAACGTTTAACTATTTTAAAACTCATTTTCTTTCAAAAACTAACGTCTAATAAAAACGACTAAGTAAGTAAACACAGGTGGACAACATAAACCTTATCCATAACATTTGCAATTGCAAGTAACCAAAACATTGACAAATACCCGAATAGGGCTGATAGAAAACATAAATGATTATTGGTGAATATTTTAATTACAGAGAATGAAACTGATTTCCGCAAAGATTTTTAAACCTATAAAAACCAACAGAGCTTAAAGTTGCGAACTAATAACAGATTAAAAAGGCAGTATGGATATGATTATAAACAGGGTAAGGGCAGGCGACGATAAAGCGCTAAAAGACGGTGATCATGCTCTGTGGATCAAAGCACGTAGACACGCAGCATAAACTAATATTTTAAACCACTGGAATCGAACAGAGACAGATAAAAACGAATTTACATGGTCATAAAATAGAAAATAATAAAAATAATATAACAATAGTTATACATGAGAGATGTTTTTATATCAAAATGGGAGGTCTTGTGTCTGTGGCGACTGTAGGAATGGCAGCTAAAGGTACAGGAACAGCTTGTGGAATATACCACTCGCGGTCAGTTTGCACCTTGAAGGGGAAGCAGATATGGCATTTGATTCATTCGTAAGGCAACTTTCTGTGCTCGCTGGTAGGTAACCGTAACAGTTATTTTCACTCTTAGATCATATTTTATTTATTAATCCGAAAATCCGGCTTCATTTTTACAACATTGTATGCATAATTATCAAAGTCCTACAAGGGACTTTGTTGGTAAAAAGGAAGGTCTAGGCTTATACTGCTTGGCTTTTGTCATAAATTGCATTTTAAACATGCAAATTTTCCGTGCGAAATCATAAGCTATGCAAGTCAGATCATTTCTGAACGTGAAAATACGTTGAAAGTCGGTAAAAGAAAGGGTAAATTAATGAAATCGAAGAAAAGAATTGCAGAGAAAATCGGTCAAACAGCAACCACCATAACCATAATCGACCAGGTAACTAGCTTTTATAACGTTAAATAAGCATGTGTTCGTAACGGCGTAAGCTGGTACTTACGTTTTTCCATAAGTAACCACCTCATGTGTATTCATACTACGTATATACGGAGGCATTTAGCACATTTTAAACAAGCTTAACATCTATGATTCATCGGTTTTATCATTCTAAGAATCAAAAGGAAGATAAAAGCGTGTATGCTTCCAGGTAAAAGGTATTTGTATTCAAGCGCAATACACAAACCGAAACGGCCTAAAATGTTGTTTGCATGCCATACATTAAGCGATAGTCCGAAATAAAGTGGAATCAAAAAACCAATATCAAGATCTATCTAGGAAAGTTACTTGAATAAACTTTATAATAGGATTATTTTGGGCAGAAAATGCCTACTTAATCACACTAATGCAACTAGTTGACGGAAGACTGGGTTACCGCGCACTATTTATAGTTAACATTAAAACAAGCTTGCGTCCTAATGTAGATGAATCAGAATGATATAGATTTGAAACAATTTAGAGGGGCACTTAAAAACGCTATTGTATTTTTATCCTTATTTTCTTTAGAATGTCCATCAAAATGTAAGCTGCGCACTTTGGAAAGCTTACGGACATCGTAATGAAGACAAAAGCAGGTATATACATATGCGACTCTGAATTAGTCCTACATGACTCACGAGAACTCAAGGCGGATCCATCACATTCAATCTTCGTGAAACTTATCTATTGTTCTCTACCCGCAATTTAATATGGCTGAGGTTGTTTTAAGACATTTATCTTATAAAAGACTAGAGACAGGCGTAAGTTGGCCTTCTATTCAGGAAAATACATCAATGACAGGTGGCGGAAACCCGTTGAAGAAAATTCACCAGCCATGTAAAAAATCCATGGACGACATTATATTCGAAATAAATTGTGCCCTACAACATAAACCCTTAGCATGAAGCGTCAAGCTTCCCACCATACTTTGTTAAATGCAACCACACATATCCCGACATTAACCACTATGGTGGTTCAATGCTCATCATTACAAACTTAGTATCATGGTATAAATAATTACAATGTGGATAATTGCTGCTCTGTGTGAACAACCACATTAACAGCAGAAATGAGTAGTGTGGTAGGCACACCTGAATTATAACGATTTGTCATTTTTGAAACAAAATTTAAAAAATCTTTGTAACATACCGTGAACAAGGGATTAAACAGTACTAATATCTCCTATGATCAAATCGGGGGGAAGTTTGGCAAGCCACCAAATTAAAAAGAGAAACTAGGAGAAAAATACTGCTGTTCTAAAGAATTAATAGCTAGAGTTAATAGCATTGGTATCATACAGTGAGATGGGACTGTGATGTTGATGAAAACGAGTGAGCGTTCGGAAGGCTCATTGTCGTGGTAGTGATCATAAAACAGCCAGAGCTAATGTTTACAATCATCAGGGAGCTGGGACTGGAGGGAGTCATCGTAGACAACAGGATCGAATCGAAGAGGGGAAAGTAGAGGTTACGAGCTCATCACTGAGATGTGACCTTGCTGACTGCATAGTCCACCGACATAGTGGCGTTAACATCAGAACCTGCTAATATCATCAACTGATCCTGGAGACTATCGTCAGCATTTCAAAAACGGATGAACGTATCAAGACAGTTGGCAATGATGGTTGAAAAGGAGGGGACGAAAAAGCGACTGTGAAGATTCACGCTGCAAAGGATAATGTAAACATATTTAGAATCCAGGGGAACTGCCTCAAATACCAGGAGGAGCCTTTCCAAAATACAAAAGTTTCGAGTTTGGGAAGGAAACGAACAATAAAGATTTTATATCTTCCAAAGTTAAATTTTTACGTAATTTGATTTTGAAAACCGCTAATATAGACGACAACCTAATTCTGAGTGGAACATTATTCCAGATGAAAGCATTTTTGGCGACAAAAAACAATAACGGTTAGTTGTCGAGATAAGGGGTTGTGAAATAATCATGGAGGAATTACGAGTGGCATTAGGTCGATCTACTGGAGTGAGAGCGTTATTTTGTGGGAGATTTTAGGCTAGAGTTAGTGCGAAAGAAGATGCCGAGACCGGCTTCAAATTTTTTTACGCACAGAACTGTAATATTTGGTAACTATCATCTATACGTATAAGATATACTGCATCCAGGAAGAGAAAATAATCTTCGAGTCAAAACTTTCTGAACTTTTTTCAATCTTATAGTGGTCCGAGGGGTTCATCAGACCAAAGAGGGACGAGCAGTATTCTTGGATAAGATGAACAAACAGGTGGTACAGTCCTAATTTTGTTTATGGAAGGAAGAAATTATATGATTTAAAACCGCATATCTGTGCAGCCTTTGCAGAAATTTGATCTGCATGGTGTGATAATTTTAGCTTTTTCGTGTAACTTTGACCCCAGTCTCTTATGGTTGATCACTCTAGAAGGGTACAATTTTTAAATACTAGGGGTACAGGAAGCTTGGCGGGGCCAAAACACAAAACTACTCTTTGATTGAGCGAATTCCATCTGCCAACTTGAGCTCCAACTTGAGAACAGAAGTAGATCATTGTTGATTTTATCAGTGTTGAATTTATATTCCCACACCTTTTAGGTATCACTTTCAGCCTTTTATTACTGACGTTCTGGTGCAGTTGCCATTAACCTTTCAAACCAAAATCACTTCAAACTTAATTACCCACCATAGCCATAACGCTGGTTTTGCTACTAAAACTACACTAGATGTCATACTGCTAAATGTTATACCAAAAATGTCTTAACTAAAAGCCATTGCTTTCTAGTTGATACCCGCCGTTTTATGTGTAACTGAATCTCGGAACCATCCCTTAAATTTCCGACTCTTTGCTTTTCATAGGCAAATATAATCTCAACCGTCAAGACTGCATTAGTAAGCGTGGTAGTGGTTGTCATCCTTATATTGAAGATTCATTGAAGCACCTCCCATTCAATCTAGTTGCCACGTCATTCTCTGTTAATTACTGCTTCGCATCTACTTTCCTGTCACCCCGACGAAAGACGATTCTCGGATGCATTTAAAACCTGCCTAATTCATCATCCAATGATGATGCAAAACTTTGTGAAATTTAAATTGGTTTTGGAGTCCAATTTTTACATTGAAATTATCGCTGGAGATTTTAATTTTCCTGAAATTGACTGGTTTTCAAACATTGTACACCTAGATTTTAGCATGTCCAAGACACTTTTATTATTAATATTATCAGTGGGCTCAGTTAGACCGCTCTCCGACGAGAGACAATCATATTTAAGACCGGATTTTCAAAAATGACAATGCACTCCTCCACGTTGATTTTATGCAGGGAATCTTCCAAAGTAACCATACATTAATTTACTGTTGCCTTTCGTTTGTCCTTTCGAAAAAGGATAGCACCGTTCGTACATATCATGCTTTTAACTTCGCAGATATTACTTTACCTAAAACCTTTTTTGATTCACTGGACTGGCAGCATCTCTCCTTTATGAACGATGCAGCATGTCTTTGTGACTTCATGTCAGTCGTTTCAAATAACATCCTGGAATGTGTGCCAACCAAAATTATCAAGCCCTACCCTTTAGATTCCACTGTTCCTCACTATCTTTTGCCAAGGCTAAATAAATTGAGGAAGCAGTTAAAAGATCAATCTACTAGATCGTTATTTGTAGATCTAAGTAGGCACTAAGTGATGCCAATTCATCCAAATCTGTTGCTCAAATCTTCCATGTTCGGTCATCGGCTAAGCGTCTGAATGTAACCCCGCCCTTACTCGACTGTAACAAAAAAATTGTTACAGACGATTTGGGCAAAGCTGAATTGCTAAATTCGTTTTTTACCAACCACTTTACAACTGAATCTAGCCCCAATCCCACAATTCCTCTGCTTTCAAATTCGCTTCTAACATCTAGTAATTTCTCGCCTTCATGTATTCAAAAAGAAATAGCTCACCGAAAAAATTCACATTCGGTTGGAACTGATAACATTCCAAATTCACTTATTAAACAGTTAAGGGATTTTCCACCTTTACTAAGCAAGTCATTCTCAGTACTTTTCGAAAATGGTTTCTTCCCCGATTATATGAAAACTTCTATTATAATACCAGTTTCTAAATCTGGTTCCCGCTCGGACATTCATAACTATCGCGGTGTTCATAAAACGCCCTCTCTTGCTAAACTCTTCGAAAAACTAATTGCAAAACAAATCACCGATTTTTGCTTAAGCAATCAAATTATCAACTTTACCCAACACGGCTTCTTACCGGACCGCTCTTGTGAAACCTGCCACATGTCTTTTCTAAATCTACTAACCTCTCTTCGTAATGATCATCTATCTGTAGTTGTTATCTATTTTGATCTTAGTAAGGCATTCGATAAAGTGCCTCATAAACGACTTCTAGCTAAACTAGAAGCTATAGGATTTCGTATTCCCCTTACTGACTTTATTAGATCATACCTAAATGATCGGAAACAAAACGTTATAGTAGGGTCCTCATACTCAAGTGCTACCCCGATTGTTAGTGGTGTCCTTCAAGGTACCGTATTAGGTCCTTTGTTGTTCTTACTGTATATAAATGATATTTCGTCGATAGTTAAACATTCTTAATCTTTTATTTATGCTGATGACCTCAAATGCGTGTATTCCTTCTCTAACTCTACGACCGAACGGTGCCTAGAACAAATTCACTCAGACTTAGACGCTCTTTCGGCCTGGAGCTCCACATGGCTAATGGAGTTCTCACCTACTAAGTGTCGCTACATGAGTTTTGGGCCTGTAAGGCTGCCGCAACCTCTTATCTTTGAAGGTTGCCCTATGATTGAATGTTCCTCCATCAAGGACTTGGGCTTAAGCTTCACCAATAAATTAGATCTTTCGCCTCATGCCGATAGAATTACGGTCAAAGCTGCTCAGATTTGCGGCTTTATTTCTTATAATTTCTACCTCTCTGAAATCAACTTAAGACTTTATAGTATGTTTGTACTTCCGATTCTTGAATTTTACTGTCCTTTCTTCGGTTTGATGAACGAATCTAGCAGTTCAAAAATTGAAAATGTCCAAAGACATTTCACAAAAAACTCCTATATCCGACTCTTTTAACTACTTACTACTCAACAAGATGTCAGCTAATGAAGCTAAAATTTCTTTGGGTCAGGAGACTTGAAGCAGGCTTTTGTCTCCTTTTCCGACTAAATAATAGCTCAACTCTCCCCAAACTTTCTGTCATTACCCCCATTAGTCTTCCTTACAACCTAAGAAATTCTACATTAATTATACCTCCCCCTGCATCCTCCACGTGTGAACGCTCTCTTTTCCTTGCTTCTAGGTATAGTTTTCTTTGGAATAACTTGCCAATGGAAATTAGGTCGTTAACTAGTCTATCTGCATTCAAGCGAAGACTGCACATTTATCTTAACACTGATTCTATTAACCTTTTATTTTCCTCATCTTTTCCCAGTAGCTTTCCCCATGAATCGGAGAAAGGACCATCGGGAATTTTAAGCACCCTCTTGAAACTATATTTTCACTACCTCGAGTCGCCCATGAACTATTATGTCTCCTTATATCACCAGTACTCCAAACGATGACGTCATTCGGACGTTCACATTCGGTGGTCCACAGTCTTAAATGCTGCGGTTTCTTTGGATACTAACCATCATCAGAATTCAATTCTGGATCCTATGATACTGAGGACTTAAGTTCATTGACGCATTTTCGTGAGATTTTGTTTCATACACCTAAATGATCAAGAACGAATCACCTCGACGTTTCCATATCTCATTATGAACTGCTACTTCAGTATTACCCTACCCTACTCTACCACCTGACCATTTTTTGCTAAGCAGTTTTTTTCTCCTACCTTCTATTCAAAAATGAAGGCCTATTGAACTCTGCCTCCATTTTTATGGTATGAGTTTTTTTTCACTGCCTATTTATTTCTAGTTCACCACTAATTTTTAAACATTGCTAACTGTTGACATAGCAGGACAAGTTATGTATTTGTACATTTTATCTGCACAAATTTTCATTACTTTATTTCGTTACTAATGTTTGCTTAGACAGTGCCTTCCCGGTGCTTACCAAATATAATATCTAAATAAATCTAAATTCTCAGTTTATCTTTTAATCGGATTCTTTCCTAACTCCTGGAGGACATCTTTTATTCTTCAGGTCTTGAAGGCGGGATCTCGTTCATACGTAAGTACATATCGAGGTGTTCACCAAACCGTGGCTCCAGCAACACTTCCTGCAAAAATTATTTTAATCTAATTTTTGATTTTGCATATAAAATAAGATTCTGAGCGACTCACAACATGGTTTTCTACCTGAAAGATCAAACGAAGTGTATCACTCAGCTTTTTTAACTTCTTCACTTCCCTTCGCAATGAGCAGAAATTCATGGTTGTGATCTACTTTGACCTGAGCAAAGCCTTTGAAAAGTTACCACACAGACGTCTCTTAGTGAACGTGGAAGCCCTTGGCATCCGGCCTCCTCTCCTACTCGACCAATCGCAGGCAGAATGTCTCAGTAGGTTAAAGGTTCTCAACGCATCAGTCGATCAAGAGTGGCGTTTTACAATGTGCAGTTCCATGCCACCTTTCGCTCATTCTGTTGCTTAATAATATTTCCAGTGCCTTGCCGGCTCTAACCAAAAATATATTCTTAAAAATTCTTAAATACTAAATAAATCAGAAACTTTCATTTACGCTGATGACCTCAAGTGCATTTACGCATTTTGAAAGACACGGTCTATAGCTGCGTTGATAAAATCAACACTGATCTACTTATGCTCTCAAGTTTGAGCTCAAGTTGGCAGATGGAATTTTCTCTATCTAAGAGTAATTTCATGTGTTTTGGCCCCACCAGCTTCCTGGACCACTAGCATTTCAAAATTGTACACTTTTAGAATAAGCTAGCATTATCGTCTCATGCAGATTAAATTTCTGCAAAGGCTGCACAGATATGTGGTTTTATTGATTTGGCACTTCTTGGGCACCGTCAACTCCTTAGAACACTGGAGAAAGTTTTAACAAACTTCTATTTTCAGTTACCAATTTAGCAATGTTTTGGTTGCATGCATAAATGGGAGTTCTGATAATGTTATAGTTCTTTCTACACTAGAACTAGAGGCTACTGAAACGTTTTCCAAAAAAATTAGCTTTTTCTGTGCTTTCAGATCAGTAACTATGAGGGAATTGCTAACACACCTAAATTCCCACGATCAGACTGACTTCTTTTTATTTTTGGATGTGAATGTTTGTGCTGATACTTTTTTCCAAGTTCTAGGTCCACTCATTTCTCGTTTTGGTCCCCGTAAGAAAATAATTAATGTCAAGGATGAAGTCTACCTCCCTTTATCATTCCGCCGTAGACTGCGTAGACTCTCCCGTCGTTTTCATCTACAAAAGGACACCTCCGTCCTGCCCTTGATCCAACAAATCTTTGAGGAGGCAAAGAGGCTGTCTGACGAAAAACGACTAGCTGATGAGATAAAATCTGTTAAAAACCCTTCGTTAACTTCTGCGAAACTATTTTCGCGCACAGTAAAAGCGCAGAGAAAAACGCAGCACCACGTACTTCGAAACCCTATAGCCGGCGCTAAGTTGACTGCTGATAGCTTCAATGCTTTCTTGTCAAGAACGTTTAGTGAACATACGGTCGCCATTTTTCCTAACATCCGGGTTTGGACTGGTAACGTCCTCGAAACCATAACGTTTACCCTCTGGGACGTGACCGTAACCATTCGGCGTTTTCGTCAATCTTACAGTCCAGGACCAGATAGCGTCCCGGTCAGCGTTCTAAAGGCGGATGCAAACGATATATTTCCGTCACTTTTGTATAAGATTTTTAATCTTGCTCTTGAAAGCGAAACTTTCCCTATTCTATGGAAGGAATCGCACATACTGCCTATACCCAATGACGGCCGACCTACGTCATTTGACGACTTTAGGCCAATAAATACACTACCAGCAGTCTCGAAAATCTTAGAGACCTTGATCAAAGACAAGATGATGCGTCACCTAACAGAGAATAACCAACTTAATGCTGCTCAGCATATTTTTTGAAATAAGGTCTTGTGACACTTGCCAGCTCTATTTCTTTGATCATGTGCTACAATCTAGAGACAGCGGTTTTGCAATTTACACCGTTTACTTCGATTTCACGAAGGCTTTTGATCGTGTTGACCATGACCTCCTACTGTTAAAACTTGCCTCCTTCGGCATAGGTTACAAACTTCTGAATTTAATATCCTCCTATTTGAATGCTCCTGCACAAAGGGTGAAAAATTCTGATGTTATCTCCAACCACACGCATGTGAGGAGCGGAGTTATTCAGGGCAGCGTGCTCGGCCCGCTTCTATTTTGTCTCTTTGTCAACGATGTTCCTGATTGTTTTCAGTATCGTAGGCCCTTTATGTACGCTGACGATTTAAAAGTTGCCTATCGATATAAACCGGTCGACCGCAACATCGTGCTTGAGCTCTTAAAAAAGGATCTTCAGGCCTTCGCTCAGTGGTGCCGCTCATGGCACCTTTCACTTTCTTGGCACAAGTGCTCCGTTATGGTTATTGGCGACAACCATCAGCCCCACCTAAGCATAGACGGTCACGACCTAAATTTGCTGGGTGTTATAAAGGATCTGGGTATACCATATTCTAGTAGTTTTAATCTGTCAGAGTACTGTGCCCTGCTTGTCTCGAACGCAGGTCAAAATACTGGGTTAATTCTACGAAATTTTAAAATCGTCAATATTAGAATCAGCCTCTATAAAATGTATGTCAGGCCTAGTCTGGAATACTGCTCGTTTCTATTTAGCCTTCTGCACGCTAGAGAATGAAAGAAGATAGAATCAGTCCAGCACTTCTTTAAAAAAATAGTTTTCTATTCAGAACACCGAAACCTGTCCTACCAACAACGCTGTGAGCTTACAAGCATTGACCCACTGTGGCTTCACAGATTACAGAAGGGACTATTTTTACTGTTTAAACTACTTAACAGTTGTACATTTAACCCCCTTACATCTCTGAGGCAGCTCGACCACTCTCGGCGCACTAGTCATCGAGATGTATTTTTATTTCTTCCTTTTGCACGCACCGTTAGATACCGACAGTTTTTTCGGTAAACGCTATAGCAATCTGGAATAAGCTACCCAGAAGTATAAAATTTCAGCAAAGCTATCTCTTGTTTACGCGAGCTGTCACTAGTTTTCTACATTTAGGACACCTTCCAAAACTTTTGGGTGCTGACTCTGTGGAAGATCTCTTCGGTTCTGATGGCGTTCACGGACTCTGAATCCTGTGCCGGACTTTATGCTGAGGGCAATATTCCTGGCTCTGCAAACATCAATCGGCTTATTTCTCAGTTGACAGCGAACAGCGACTCGCCGACATGCCTGCTGGTGCAGAATACCAGATCCACAACACTGAATGGATAAGTTCTTCACCGGGCACCTGTGTCGAGACTTCCCTGTCCTGAACTTTCATCCGTTCAATAAGCTGCAGTTTATTTAAGGGCAATAGGCATTGCCTTTGAAGACCATATAAATCGGCCAAGTACTTGCAAAATTGCAGTCGAACTTCACGTCATTGCTAAGTAGTGAATAACATTTTCAAGTAGAAAGAAAAATGTTTTTAACAGTCGAATCTGGGTACAGTCATCCTGAAGGTTCGATGATTACCCATGTCAAATAATGGATCTCACCGTTATCGGTATGTATATGCAAAGCTTTTGCTATGATGTGTAGTTCCTTCCTGTAAGAAGGAAACGGTAGTAGTCAAGCGAATATAAATACAGTTTATGTTCGAGTGTGGCGTTCGTGTCCGCCCGTATGACGTCCTCTGGGATTTCGATCCAGGCACTGTAATCTCACTGCGAAAACGAAGGGCGATGTACATACAGGTTGGATAAGGCTCATCGAAGATATTGCAGTTAAAAAACACATGTTACTATAGATAAGTGAGTAGTATATTTGCATAGAAATAAAAATGTTTTCTAACAGTGGGATATAGGCCCAGTTAACCACCAGTATCTCCATGTATATGCAGAACTTTGCTATGATGTTGCAGTGCCTTCCTGTAGAAGAAACGGTAGTAGTTAAGTGAATATAAATCCAGCTTATGTTTGCATGTATCTGTCGTGTCCGCCCGTATGACGTCGCCTGGGAGTCCGTCCCAGGTACCGACAATTTCCTACGAAAACGAATGGTGATGAACATCCAGGCACTATCGAAGATATTTCAGTTAAAATAAAATATGTCACTCTAAAGTAGAGAGTAACATAGCCACATAGAAAGAAAATAGTTTTGTAACACTGGGATCTAGGCACAGTCATCCTGAAGGATTGAAGATAACCTACAGATAACGGGGATATAGGTTTTCTTCGATCGCGACCAGGCTGTGCGCAGTCCCGATGTTCAATAAACATTTCTTTTCTATGTGACTATGTTGCTCGCTCTGAGTATTGTATCCTCTTTAAACGGAAATATCTTCGATAATATGAATGTTCATCTCATCATTTTCGTAAAGGAAACATTGTCGGCGGACGATTTCGATCATCGCACAGTATGACATTTCCAGGCAATACTGAAAGCATAAGCTGGTTCTCGGCTCGTCTATCTACGGTTTCTTCTACGAGAAAAGCGCTGCTGTTTATCATCTGGCTAAAGTTCTACGCCATGCTATGGAAGATACTGAGTGATTAACGAATGACCTTATATCCCCACTGGGTAGAAAAACATTTTTATTTCTATGCAAAATATACTACTCGCATGCTGGTGACGTAATGTTTCCAGCATGTCTTCGATGACCTTATCGCTGCAATACATGGCTCTCGGCTGTTTCACGGTCAGCATTCGCGAATACTGAATCGAAAATCGAGAACGTCACCTGTGTTTACGTGCGAATATCTGATAGCTTATGCTGGTCTCATTCATATCTGCCGTTTCTTCTGAGACGACGCCAGCTATCGCCAGCGAGTTCTGCGCTATCGGAGACGCGGTGATTGGCTCGAGCCTATATCCCGCTGTTAGAAAACATATATATTTCTGTCATCTTCTGCTCACTTGTCGCAATAACATATTGGCATGTCTTCACTGTCGGCGATGTCGTCTGTATGTTCATCGCCCTTATCATTCACTGGTGGATACAGTCTGGATCGAAAACTCGGACACGTCTTTCCTGAACGTAGTAACCTCCTGCTCGAGGCTATAGGCTGTGTTATCAGCCAACGATCACCATCTCGGCGCTATCGCCAAAGCTGCGTAATATACCGATGGCGGTGAATATCGATGTTTGTTACGTGAGTCATCAGACGCTGAGATGCATTCGCAGGTCGACTGTTAAAACATTTTCTTTCGCAATTATGTTAATCGCTGCCAACAATGACAGTTCGCTCTGGCCCTGCAAAGTATTTCTGTATTAATACGTGTTCGCAGTGCCTATCATACATGCTGTATCCGAACCTATGCTGAACCATGTCTCCGTGCAACTGCTTATAGCTCAGAGGGTTAGAGCTTAAATTTTACTTAGATGTACCTCCTATGTAAGTACACCTTGAACTCTTACTAATTTTGAGGCTCACCACTGCATCCTTTCGAGCATATTGTAATCCTACTGGATCCACTGTCGCCAGCCTTGGATGGCATATTCACGATATAGCCTAGCACAAACGTACCAAAAGACTTTTAGAAAAGCAGTCTTCATCGAAAGTTTTTAAATACCCATTTGATAATGTACAGCATTGAATTGGCGGATTTAGCTGCCTTGCAAAATTGCGAAGAAGGCTTCAGGTTTTCTTTGATCCAAACTCCAATATCCTTCTGTATTTCTGCATCTCGGTTTGGCATTTCGTTCAAATAGTAGGGTTGCAGATCAACGACCTGATTTTGATTTCCTAGATGTAGCAGGGGGCATTTGTTTGAGTTAAAGGACAAGAGCCATCTGCGGAACCACTCGTCCAATCAACGGATATTTTTGGAAATAATGTCCATCGGCAGCACTGTGTATGACTTGCCAGATTTTTATATCGTCCGCAAACATAGCAAAGTCGCAATCCAATTCCTGTACACAACCATTTATGAACAAGAGAAATAGGATCGGTCTGAGCACTGAAATTTGTGTGGCTCCACTGTCGATTACTGTGCGCCTTGCTCACCCTCCACCTACACAGACAACATCGGCCCGACCAACGAGAAAATGCTCTATTCGCATAAGAAGTTTGCCTCCAATACCCCACTTTCTCAACGTTTATAGGAGACGCTGGTGCGGAACACTATCGAACCCCTTGTGGAAATTAATTTAAGCCACATGCACAGTGTTTTCTGCATCGAGTGCTTTTGCCCAGCTTTGCATTGTATAAAGTAAGTACGTAATACAACACAACGCACGCCCTTCTAAGTTGGTTTAAAATTTTTAACCTCCGAGGAATTTAATCCTTTCGAGATTTCGGTCTACTGGTCACTCTTGCGGACTTTATTTAATAAGCTTCGACATACTCTTCATCCTCATAAGACTACTGCAGGGCAACAGCGGAAACGTCCGATATCCTCCTCTTTTACACTTCTCGCCAGCAACTCCACGAGATCTTCCAGTCTACAGAGGGCTGAGTCATTTCGATATTTTATTCATTAAGTTGCTCCCGCTATAACCTTCGTCCCATATTTTAAGACCCTTTATCGTTTTGCGATCTATCATGGAAGTCAAAAATATACCCTTCGGGAATCATGCAAAAGTACGTGGTACCACCGAGATTCAAACCAAGGCAACAGTGTGGGGGAAACAACGGTGATACCACTGAGCTATCGCCCCAAGACGAACTCGCTGATTTAAATTTAACTGATGAAATAAACGCTTATCATAATACGAATGACCTCAATCCCAGGCATGTTTCCTTAAAGTCACCTCCGGCCAAACGGGCCAAGATTTTAATAAGTTTTTGGATGTCAATTACGATGACGAAGCGTGTGCGATATGCTTTTAACTTCTTCAAAAACTTTTGGAGAGTGAAAAGTATATGCAAGGACTAAAGATGGAGATAGAGAATTTTAAGAAACCTCCTCGCATTTTACCCGAGCAGAAGCAGTCCCTAACGATGTAACATGAGGGAGACAATTGCACATGCGCATGCACAGCTTCCGTGGCCATCACCTACAATAAGGAAGATGACGCTTCGTCTATGGAGCTCTGTGTAGCCGTTAAACAGTCTCTAGTAAGGAAAGAGGGTAACTGGCAGGGATCCCCGAAAATGAAGAAACGAGTTTCGGAAGACAAAGGTAATATGTCATCCAAAAATGTAAGTCCCAGAATCCCAGCGTCAGACAAAAATCACTCCCATGTTGAACTGACAGCATCCACGAGTAACGCCACCTCTGTGAACTCCCATCCTAGCGTAGGTGGGCAAATAAGGAACTCGCCCATAAATCGTAAGCGAAATATCGTAATATGGGGTGTCCCAGAATCCATGTCCTTCATTTCGAAGGAACGAGTGACTCACGATTAAGATCTTCTTCATGAATACGACAGTGCAGTCCTGAAGAATGGGAAAATTTACACCGTGCAAAAAGCTTTCCGACTTGGCAAAGCAGACCCCAGCCGCGACATAAATCTATCCCCAAGGCCTCTTAAAAATTATTTTAAAAACGAAACTCAGGCAGCACTTCTGCTAGAAGGAAGAATGACCTTACGGGGATCGCACAAAAAAGTGTGTTTTCAGCCGGACTATGAGCCGAGGGAACTACGGAGAGAATTGAGGGAGAGGAATAGCAGAGGGGAGAAACGGGTGAAAATCAAAGACAGTCAAATAGTCAAGATAAATGAGTCCTTCCTGTGGACAAAACCTGTAACAATGAAGGCTGGGTCTCCACGATGAATCGATAGTTGAAAGTCATCTCCGCAAATGAACAAAGCCTGTTCAGCAAGCTGGACGCCCTAAGAAACGTTGTGGATGAAATTAGACCAGACGATACGACTTTCACTGAAACGTGGCTAACTGCAGACGTAACTGATTCCGAAATATCACTCAGAGGATATCAGCACTTCAGGAGAGATAGACCAAGTCGAGGAGGAGCAGTCATAGCTTATGTCACTCGCAAGCTGATCGCTATGGCTGACATACATATTCCATTACGCAATGTGGAACTCATAATCATTACTATATCTGCTAAGTATTCCAGACCACTGACGATATCAGTTGTGTACCGTTTGCCTTATCAGACTTCCGATCAGGATCTCATTCTCATAACGGAACTCTACAAAGCCAGTGAGAAGAAAGATGTCCTGATTGTTGGGGCTCTTAACGCACCTGGTATTGACTGGTAAACATGGACTGCACAGGGAATGTCAGATAACTTCAACCACAAACTATTACAATAAGCAATAGACAAACTTCTCTGTCAGTACGTCACATTTAGAACACAGATGAGGGAAAGACAACAGTCAACTGTATTGACATGATTTTTACCCTAGATGAGGAAAATGTGCTAGACCCACAGGATCGACCGCCATTATGGTCAAGTGATCACATTACGCTGTGCTTCGAGTACTTACTGTTTTCCAAGCTAAATCTACCCGATACTTGGGAAAGAAACATTTTGAAGGTGGACTACTCACTTATGATAAGATAAATGTCAGAGATAGTCTGGGGAACAGAACTACATGGTGGAACCAATAAAGATTGGACAATTTTGAGCTCGTTATTGAGAAGGATTGTTTACTTCAACTGTCCTCTCAGGAGAAAGACAACTACAACCAGCGCGTCGTTTGAAATTGCTTCGAATTTCAGCTGCTTTGAATTAACGAAGTTTTAGTCTCTTCCTTAGTGAAGAAGACACGTTGATTTGGAATAACTCTTGAGTGGATTGTCCAGGCTCTAAATTTGGGAGTTATATGCTTGGACTTTAAGATTCTGTGGATATCCAAATATTCCTTCACTAAGAATTATTACACGTCCCGGACGTTATCAATACGATAAATACAAGCTTCAACGTTCACCTGCCTCCAGAATTCACGTCAGCGGTGTCCTGCTGTAATCTGCTCTCGATCGGGGAAGGAGAAGTCTCAACAAAGGCTGAGTTGTTGCATGCTTCTTGAAGTCCGACTTATGAATATTAATGCACCCTAGCCCATTTATTTTAGAAGATTTTTTAAATAAAGTGCATTCGCAAAGAATCGAAAGTGGTATAGAAAACATAGACGCTCAGGATTCATCTTAAGCTTCACCAATAAATTAGATCTTTCACCTCATGCCGATAGAATTACGGCCAAAGCTGCTCAGATTTGCGGCTTTATTTCTTATAATTTCTACCTTCCTGAAATTAAATTAAGACTTTATCGTATGTTTGTCCTTCCCATTCTTGAATTTTGCTGTCCTTTCTTCGGTTTGATGAACGAATCTAGCCGTTCAAAAATTGAAAATGTCCAAAGACATTTCACAAAAAAACTCCTATTTCCGACTCTTTCAACTACTTCCTACTCAACAAGATGCCAGCTAACAAAGCTAAAATTTCTTTGGGTCAGGAGACTTGAAGCAGGCTTTTGTCTCCTTTTTCGACTTAATAATAGTTCAACCCTCCCAAAGCTTTCTGTTATTACCCCCGTTAGTCTTCCATATAACCTAAGAAATTCTGCACTAATTATACCTCCCCCTGCATCCTCCACGTGTGAACACTCTCTCTTCTTTGCTTCTAGGTATAGTTTTCTTTGGAATAACTTGCCAATGGAAATTAGGTCGTTAACTAGTCTATCTGCATTCAAGCGAAGACTGCACATTTATCTTAACACTGATTCTATTAACCTTCTATTTTCCTCATCTTTTCCCAGTAGCTTTCTCCATGAATCGGAAAAAGGACCATCGGGAATTTTAAGCACCCTCTTGAAACTATATTTTCACTACCTCGAGTCGCCCATGAACTATTATGTCTCCTTATATCACCAGTACTCCAAACGATGACGTCATTCGGACGTTCACATTCGGTGGTCCACAGTCTTAAATGCTGCGGTTTCTTTGGATACTAACCATCATCAGAATTCAATTCTGGATCCTATGATACTGAGGACTTAAGTTCATTGACGCATTTTCGTGAGATTTTGTTTTTATACGCCTAAGTGATCAAGAACGAATCACCTCGACGTTTCATTATCTCATTCTGAAATGCTACTGCAATATTACCCTATTCTACCACCTAACTATTTTTCCTAAGCAGTTTTTTTCTCCTATCTTCTATTCGAAAATGAAGGCCTATTGAACTCTGCCTCCATTTTCATGGTAGGAGTTTTTTTTCACTGCCAATTTTTTCTAGTTCACCATTAATTTTAAAACATTGCTTACTGTTGACATAGCAGGACAAGTTATGAATTTGTACATTTTATCTGCATACATTGTCATAACTTTATTTCGTTACTAATGTTTGCTTAGACAGTACCTTCCCGGTGCTAACCAAATATAAATTATAAATCTGCGCGGAGAAAAAAATTGGTGCCGCAGTCGGGGGTAGAACCCTCGCCGAAAAAAACATGTGGCCACACACCTGACCGATCTGCCACATTCACACGGAAAATTGACAAACAAAATTGTAAACAAACAGAAAAAGATGGCACAGACAGATATTCAGTTACTACTTCTCCTCCTGCCAAGCGGGAAAAAGCTTGATAAGACTAACGAATGTCACCTATGAGGACTAAAATTGCATGGGGTGTTTGAGTCTCCTACAGAAATTCCTATTGCTGGAGAATGATATAAATAACTTAAAACAATAAATGGCGGAGCTAAAAGAGAAGGTTCAGTGTTCACCCAGAAAAAAAACCCGCAACAACCAGTATTCCAAAAAAAGAAATTACATATGCAAACATAGCCTCCTCGAGAATACCTAATGTAGAGCTAAAGATATTGCGTCTACAGAGCTCAGTAAATCATTATACATTTCCTTTTATCGAAAGGGAGATCAAAGCAGCTCATGCACCTTACTACTATCATCGATCTCAGACAGAAGCCGTAATGATTTGCATACAAAAAACATATGCGACATCTTTGTTGGATGATACAAAAAAGGGTAACGTTGAAAAGCTCGTCGAATTTGGAGGACTGAAGACGAAGGACTTGAAGCCGAAAAATGCCAATAAGATTTTACAAAAAATGAGTTTTTTTACTCCGAGCATAGCTCGTTCTTACCGATAGACGCTCAGGTTGAATCCTCTGCTGTTGATACAGGACCAAGTGCAGAAAGAATTGGCAAAGTTCCTAAAATGGGTTCGCCATTAACTTCAGGAATCGTTGCACGTACTGACGCAAATAACATCGTCGACCAAAGTAGAATTCTTCCGTATAGTGATGCCCTATCAACAAATCAGGGCACCAAGTCACCAAACAGACATGTTGACAGAAAAACGCAATCTATTTATTATAGGGGCTCTCAAGTCCACTTCTTTGATTGCAAAGGAAAGGATAGGACATGACCTCGGTGTGTTCCGAGCAAACGTAAATTCGATTCTTCAAGATGGCGTGCACAAAGCATTCCGTTTAGGGAAAGCTAGTGTTTCACATGAACATTCATCACTGAGGCCTCTTAAAATCATTCTTGAAAATGATCTTCAGGCTAAACGCCTCCTAGAACGAAGAATGGCTCTCCGTTACTCACACATGGATGGGTTATTTTCAGCCCAATTACGAACCGACGGAAAGGTGCAAAATGAGGATGCTGAGAACAGAACTGAAAAGGAGAACAGAACAAGGGGAAAAATGGCTCCAAATAAAGGACGGTAAAATAAATGTGATGAAGAGGTCTTACTTGTGGCAGACACCGTTCATCATAAAGACAGGTCTTCACACAGAAGGGGGACACTACATTCGGAGAACTCAACTGTACAGAGCTCGAATTATAAAAGGAATTCTCTTCAGAACTCAGAGGACGACCACTCATCAGAAATCAGTGTGGGCAGGATGGTCACCAGTTCATCTCGGAATGCACTGACAGACTCTAGCATTCAAAAGCACGAAATGAGCAGAAGTCTATATAGAGGAGTTAACAAGTCTAAATTGAGATGTTTGTGTACAAATGCTGAGAGTCTCCTTTCGAAAGTAGACAAAGTCAAAGCACTAGTCTCAAACTAAACCCCCAATGTCTTTGCCATCACGGAAACATGGCTCAAAGCCGAAATCGCGAATATCGAGGTTTCGATAGATGGATACCAACTAATTCAAAGAGTCCGAGAAAATAGAGAGGGAGGTGGAGTGGCCGTATACGTTAGGACAGGTATATCAGCCGTCGAACAAGCGCACGCCATCTTCCTTGAATATGAATTTCTCTGGATAAAGATTTAAAGGAGTGTTCATAAAACCTACAATTCTTGACGACCTACAGACCGCTGATATTCCAAGTGCAGCTGATGAGTCACTCCTCCATTTGCTCAAGGAAGTTGCAAGTCACTAGGAGGTGCTTATTGCCGGAGGTTTCAATGCACGTACAGTAGACCAGGTAAATCTGACTGTTGATGGTGTGCCAACGTCCTTCGGCTACAAGCTAATGGATCTCATTTTTGACCAACCTTTCGCACAGAATGTTAACATACCAACGAGATTTAGAGAGAACCAGAGAGCACATTACCTCGACCTAGTATTTACAAAGGACTTCTCTAACATTGATGAAGTGTATTCTATTGCACCCCTCGGTTAGAGTGACCATAGAACGCTGATGTGGGATTACTCACTTTATTCTCAGCGCCAGAAGAGAATGGAAGGCAAGCGAAATATATGGAAGGTTGATTTTTACGCGAGGAAGAAAGAACTGATGTCCGTGCAATGGGACTGTTTGCTGAAAGGGAAACCAGAGGATGACTGGCAATCGTTTAAGAAGGTTTCACTCGATCTGATTGAACGTTTATGTCCATTGAAGGTGCAAAAAAGACGTGTCGCCCTGCCTTGTTAACAAAATAACATAAGAGGCAGTTAAAGAAGAAGAATAAAAATGGAAGGTATTCAGAGAAACAGGGTCAGCAGAGCATCTCAAGGAATTTCTTCACAACAGAAATGCTGTCAAAAAAATTATTCGTCAGGCAAGGAAGACCTATGAATCAATAATTATTCAACAGGCTGTAAACAAACCTAAAATTTTATTCCATTATAAAAATAGTCGATTAAAAAACGAGGATCATGTTGCAGTACTTATGGATGGGAATGGTGTTGAAATCGTTGAAATTTGCGAAAATGCCAAGCTCTTGGGTCGGTTCTTTGCCTTGGTATTCACTAAAGAACCGGAACTTCAGATTGACCACGACAACAGGTGTGTTAAAGACGTCAGTCCAGTGCTATAATATATACTCTTCCCGGAACCTCTCGTGGAACGAGAACTGCAAAATCTCAAAAAAGCCAAGTCATCTAGTCCGAAGGAATTACCGGCAGAGTTCTTGAATAAACTGGCCGGCGAACACTCCATACCACTAGTGCATATATTCAATTCCTCCTTTGAATCTGGGAAAATGCCATCCGAATGGAAGGCAGCAAATATATCCCATATACAAGAGTGGGACTCGATCTTATGTCAACAATTATCGGCCTTTCAGCCTTGCCTCCATTTGCTGTAAAATAATGGAATCGATAATTAAGAAGCCAACCGTGAAGTTCCTTGAGGAAAACCGCTTGCTCTCAGAGCTCCAGCCAGGCTTCAGGCAGAATTGCTCTTGTTTTTCCAGTTTATTGCGCTTGACAGAGCAGTGGACTCGCACATTCGATGAAGTAGGTAGGGTGGATGTCATCTACACTGATTTGAAGAAAGGCGTTTGACAGTGTCCCACACAAACCTCTAATCCATAAATTATCTGAAAATGGAATGAGAGGAATGCTACTGAAATGGGTTGAAGATTTTCTTACACCAAGATTTCAAACTGTGTGCATCGATTCCTCGAAGTCAACACCTACTCCGGTTCTAAGTGGTGTACCCCAAAGCTCCGTTCTAGGACCATTACTCTTCTTTGTCTTTATGAACGACTGCATTGAAGACCTGGGTTGCATCGCCGTCATGTTTGCAGACGGTGTTAAATTGTGGAGGGTCATCAGATCTGATTCCGATAGGCACGCACTTCAAGAGAGTCTCAACCATCTTAGCAGCTGGGCTGCTCATTTGCTCTTAAATTACAACGTTGGGAAGTGTGTGGTCCTAAGACTCCGTACCAGAAAGACCAGTAAGGAGGATCATTCCTACAAATACCTTCTAAATGGGCAGCCCCTTTCGATTGTTGAGGAACAGAAGGACCTCGGTGTTCTAATAAACACCTCACTCAAACCAACTTCACAGTGTGTAAAGGCAGCTAAACGCGCAACACAAGTTTTATTAGCGCTCAGACGTGGATTTGTGCAGATTGATAAGGAACTATTCCGAAAAACCTACGGCGCATTTGTTCGATTTCACTTGGAATATGCCATCCAGGCCTGGCGTCCGTGGTTTAAGAAGGATTATCTACAGCTCGAACGAGTACAGGCGATGGCTACGAAGATGGTCAAGATTCTTAGTCATCTGCCTTATGAAACTAGACTTGTTGAACTTGATTTGTTTCCTATCAATTACAGGCAACTACGCGGTGACCTCATCAAAACCTACCGGATTATCAGATGCCGCGAGTGTGCCCTAGAATTTGCTGACTTCTTCACATTGGCTGAGAAGGAACATCTGCGGGGTCATCCCTTTAAACTGCAGAGAGGGTTGGTCCACATGTACGTCCGTTGGAACGCCTTTTCGCAGGGGGTCGTTGGTGCATGGAACGGACTCCCTGATGAGGTGATCCTTTCAGAAACTGTTGACACATTTAAATGCAAACTGGATACTCATTTGCTGAGAAACTATTGTAAATATAATGAAGCTTGTGTCAGTAGTGGCAGCTTATGCCTGACCCACACATATCGATGACCTTACGTTTTCAGTTGTCAGAAGTATTGCTGTAAACGTTTATTCCTTTATAATTTTTGAATTTGAATAGGAAGCTCAAGGTCGAAAGCGTAATTCCCTCAATAAAGTGACTTTAAGTGACTTAAACCGCCCAAATTGGATAAACTCAAACTTGCTTGCCTCTTTCAAAAAGAAATCACTTCTGGAGGCGTTACAGACAAACCGGCTCCGATGCTCACTTACGGGAAGATAAGCAGCAACGCAACGTTTGTAAATGTGAGTCTACTAACCTGCTGAGGAATTTCGAACTAAACATACTGCAAAAATCGTTTGAACACCCCAAAATGCTATGTGGCTACATACGGAGTACAAAGATAATTCAGAAAATTATTCCTGCCCTTAGGTCTGCAGATGGAAAACTGGAGACCGCTGACCAGGTTAAAGCATCCCTTCTTTCAAAATTCTTTCAGACCATCTTCATTCGAGAGCCGAATCATTGTGGTGCTATTCCACCAGTTTGTCAACCAATTTTTACTTCTTATTTTCCTTTCTCCTCCACCTCCTCCTCATCCACAACAGAGGACCTAGACCTAGACTTTTCAACGATCATAGTTAGAACCGAATTACTCCATATAAATCCTGCCAAGTTGTCTGGGCTGGATAGAATTACTGCATTAGCATTTAGAGAACTTGCTTATAAACTGTCTGTACCACTGTCCATCATATTCCAAAAGTCCTTTGAGGAAAGCATACTCCTAGAAGAATAGAACTATGCGTTCATCTCCCCGATCTATATAG
Organism: Schistocephalus solidus; assembly: GCA_017591395.1. Lineage (NCBI taxonomy): Eukaryota > Metazoa > Platyhelminthes > Cestoda > Diphyllobothriidea > Diphyllobothriidae > Schistocephalus > Schistocephalus solidus. Next base: position 29,342 of record WEDG01005652.1, read on the forward strand.
GAGGTTCACGACTAGACTGGGAAAATTACCACCCTGTCAGTTTAACTTGCATAGCGTGTAAAAATAGTGGAACGTATTATCAAGACGCATTTAAATTTCTATCTGGAAAACAACCAAATCCTATGCGATGTCCAACACGGCTTCCGTCCAGGACGTTCCTGTCTCACGAGTTTCCTTCAGTCGCACGAGAAATGGACAGAGGCCAAAAATAAGGGTTATTCAGTAGATGTTGTATTTTTGACTTCAAGAAGGCCTTTGATATTGTACCACACGGGCTTCTTTAACAGAAGATTTGGAACGTCAGAATTCGAGGAAAACTTTTCAGTTGGATCAAGATTTTCTTGTCTTTCATAGTACAGAGAGTGTTTGTTGGAAACTCTAGCTCGAAATGGGCAAAAGTAGAAAGTGGTGTACCCCAGGGTTCTGTTTTGGGCCCCCTACTCTTCCTTATCTACGTGAACGACTGTCTCAATGACCTAGATTGTGAAACTGTCATGTTTGCTCAGGCAGCATTAGCAATAATCTGACCTTAAAACCTAGCGCTGCATCGCTGCTGGACCTTGCACCAGCATGCGACGTTGAAGAGGTTGGTGAGTTTTTAAAGTCAAAGGGGAAAATTCTAAGAAGACCATGTCGTACACAGATTTGGCACAAGCCTGCCCATCACCCGGTTCATCTGGACCTACCCGACCAAGTGAACTGGTAAAAAGTACTCACTCAGTTGAAAAAAAACGTTTCTAACGGACGGCGAGTTTATTTACATTCTCAAGGCATATAGAATAGGGAAGGATCTGTCAACACCCGATTCAAATCCTCAACCCCAACCTCTTAAAATCATTCTAGAAATCGAAGCACAGGCATAGCTCCTGCTTAAGAAAAAATCAACCCTATGGGGTCCGCATTCTGCAGTTTTTTTTTCAATCGGAATATTGGCTGAAAGAGCGAATGAAAATGCGACAATTATGAATAGAACTGGAAACACGGAGGACCAATGGTGAGGCACATTTAAAAATAAGGGATGGACAGATAGCTCAAGTGAAAAGAGCATTTCTTTGGCCGAAGACAGTCACTCTGACAGCCTAACTGTCCCGTTTCATAAACCGAAAACCTGCCCGCTTAAAATAATCGTCCTCATACAAGATCTCTGTTTAATAAGATGCCTTTGCTCCAGAATCTGGTTTTCATCCACCGCCCGGATATTGTAAT
>WEDG01005654.1:0-47420 GCA_017591395.1 Schistocephalus solidus
GGAAATCAGAAAACTATTCCATTCCCGATGACCAAATTGTTAATCTGTATACGAATCCAAAAACTTTCAGTTGTGTTGCTTTTTTCGTGGTTAAATGCAAGCGCAATAATTAAACTGCATATTACACATTCAACACACTTTCCTTTCAACATATAATTTGAGAAAAAAAGTAACTTTTCTTTCGGAACAGTCTAATGTGATTTTACATCAAGAGGCAGGTGACCTTCATGCTTTATATGTACAGCCTACGGCTAACAACGTAACCTTCAGAAATTAACTTGTTCATACCATGCCAAAATACAGGTGAGTTATATATATATATATATATATATATATATATATATATATATATATATATATTGTTTATGTACCTCACTGCACAAGGCATATGATGTACTGATGATCGGTAATGGCCGTGAAACAGCTGTCTGCGTCTTGCCTGTTGCACTCTTAGCAACATATTTGTGCTATATGTATGGTATGTGTCCTATGACACAACGTTCGTTTATCGCCGGTAGGTAACTGGCGGGCGGACAAATGGGGTCGAGTGAGATCCTTACCACATTAGTGAGTGTTACGCACTTGTTTGGCTTGTATATATATATATATATAGAAAACGCATTAAAGGAAAGCGATTTTCGTAAGAGCACTTTATTTTGATTATACCATCTTCGGATGCAAACCAAAAAAACATCCCTATCATACAGTTAATGATATCCATATTATAATTTATGCCCTCATAATTAAACTCCCAGGCAAGCCTGCCAATCTTGACGTCCAACTGCAGGTACCGAACAGTGGGACAGCAAAAGTACCCTTCTCAGTTATGAAGCCGACTAAGGGTGCGTCCGAATTTGTAATCATAACTGCGCAAAATACATGAAATAAGTCGACAGCCTTTGGTTGTCACAAATCCGGCGGTAAACATGATAAACAGCTTTATGAACTCATAATTCTCAGACGGATTTTAAAGTTGGCATGGTCTGCATGCACGTATGCACTCATGAAAATTAACATCTTAAGCTTGCGGCTAGATAATCTCCCCGGGAGGGCAGAGTTACCACGACGTCGAGCAGTAGTGGTACAAAATAAACCTACGCGTAGCAAGTAATGAAGGCCTATAAGTGGAAGGGTAAGAGCGAACGTCACTCAGACAGGTGGTTAAGGTGTGTTAATAAGGGCGAAAGAGTAGCGGCTCACATGACGGTTACACATTAATTTCACTGATGGTAAATGGATATTGGCACGTTGCCTATGTGGGTTTTATGACAGTGATCATGGCTATACGCACTGCAAAATACCTTTGCAGCTGCCAGAATTCAATGTACCACACATACTTTATTAGTGTGGTTACTCACTTGAATAGACGAAGTGCATTGATTTGAAATAGTTCAGAGTAAATGCACCGTTCACCACGTTATTTTAAACACAGTAACTTTGGCGTACACATACCAGGACACCTACGCACGCACACACATTTGCGAACAACCAAGACTTGATGCCTTTGCGGGTTCCAATTACATGCGTGCCTGCGTGATGTCTTATTCCAAAACACCCTGCGCAGCGTAATTGTCGCTGTACGACTGACAACACAGCGTGAGAACTCTACAGGAGGATATATTTTAGGCTCAGTCGCATATTTTCCACCGATCTCTGAAAAAAATCAAGGCGAACACTTTGGTGTGTCGAAGAGGACTAGGGGACCAATCAGACCTCGGTTATGTCAAAAAATGTGGCCACTCGTGGAGGAATACAAACAATATTATGACTGGTGCCATTCGAATTTTAAACGCAAATGCACCATATAAACAACAACGAAATTTAAAGGGTTACAGTACTTTAGCCAGCATATTCGTCTTTCATGGGCTTCCCTGAAAAGTATGTTTGTCCATGTGGACTAGGATAACAGATACTTCTAGAGAATATTGATAAAATAATCACAGACATTTTAGATACCATGAAAATTAACAGGTTCGTAGTTGGGTCGTCCGAGACTACAATAATTTAAATAAGTAATCATTACTGGAAATATATTTTGCTACGTAGTTATGGGAATGTACAAAGTCCTGCGTTGCTATCAAACAAATACTAATGTTTTGGATAATCACCTGACCGGAGTCTCTCTAAATATGATGAGTGCCGTTGTTTACAATGAGTTCTGGGTTTCCGAAAATCATGAAGTCTGTTTTTGAATACTGAGTATCATAGGAAGGATATCAAAGTTATGATTTTTTCCAACTTACTTAGCCTTTGCTGATTAATAAGTTCTCCAGATTCATCGAGATTTCATTTCGAAAGGGGCACGGTGGTAATATCTGGAATTGACTTGCTCGCGTCAACTGGAAGTACTGCAAAGTAGCAAAATTCTTCTGCGGCAACAAATAGGAAACAGTCACAACTGAGAGACTAATGCTATACCGCGAAAAAATAGGGGAGACTTTCCTTGTTTCAAAAACGGATAAGTTGTCTCATGGATTGTAACTTTCCCTTGGGATAGGTTTTTGGCGCAGAAAGACTAGGGCTGCTATTTACTTTGAAGTAGCAAACAAATAGTTCCTGATGTTGAACAATAATCAGTATCGCTCTGTAACTGGCCCACACATCCTCATGCCCATTGCCATCATCACTAAATATATTCGCGTGGGTAGTACTGAATAATCGCCAGCGAATCTTCAAACCCGAAGTGACACTGTTCATGAGAGGTAAGCAGTACCCCAATCAAACCTAAAATCTGATCTATCGATCGGAAAATAAGCGAATCAAACATTTAATACAAGCCAACCCTGCGCAATGCACATCGAGGTATACTTTGGGCATGACGGCAAATAACGTTCGTCACAAGGTCCCCGAGTTAAATAAAAGCAAAGATCTGCTTCTCGAAAGGGTGCGAATGCCTTAACACCAAAGGGCGTCACTGGCATCACGAGAGGTGCCAGTTATTCAAAGGGCACAACCAACGAAAGCACCACCCAAACACACCCGCCTTAGACTTTTGGCGGCTGGTTCAATGTAAAGACCCTAGTAAAGTGAAACTTGTACACCGTTCTCAAAGACCATTAAACACACTCAAGTTTTCATGAAATTTATACATGGACGGAAGTGCCCTGCTCATTATCATATTATTTGAAGGAAAAGTCTAACTCATGAGATTAGGAATCCCCACCCGATAACTGATTCCTGAATTCAGCCATAATATTTCTTCAAGCAGCAGACATTTGAGCATTAATTGGGAATCGAAATATTTTTACAAACATAAGAAAAAGAACTCTGATCATAAATATACCCCCGCAGGAATTTAGAGCCATGCCGCCGATATTTGGGTGCCCAAACCGTGACCGTTAAGGCTGCATGTCCTTACAAACCGAAAAATAGATTTTGTCTCAAAAGCCAATGAATACGTCACAGCGGAGTGCAGATAAAACAATCAATGGGAATGAGCAAAAATAAAAATAAATGTTATCAAAAAACCTGTAATGACTAAGTAGCTGAAATAAAAAACAGTTTTGGCACTATTCATCCAGTGGGAATGTACTCTGGTTTGTTATTGTCCACGTGAACATGTGTGCAGTTTTAGGAATTCACATACAAAGAGTCGTAAAAAGACAAAAAAGGTTATTTTTCAGTAAAAAGTCGTTCGGTGTGGCTGACAACAAAGAAGAAAGCACATGGAGTAAGAAGGTGCTAAAAGCAGGCCGAAGTCGAAGTCATCTTCTCAGGATTCCGCTAGACCTGCAGGTGTGGGCAAATAATATTGCTTATTACGAGAAGTTGAGAGATGCTATTTTGGCAAGAAAAATTGGTTATAAAACACAAGTAAAACCCTGGAATGCAGAAAGTCGTAAAAGCAAATCCAGCCAGACAATGCCATACATGGCAAAGATTTCAACGTCAAATTATGGTCACAATGACTTAGAGCACAGAAAAGCCTGAATAAATTATATTCATTGGCTTTAGAAAGGTTTTGAAGCGGAGAGCACAAACGAAATTCGTTAAGACGCGGAGACAGAGTATAGGGATTCCTGATCAGGACTGTCCTTGCAACGAGACGGGCAACCGCCAGCACAGAAACTGCGGAACGCGCAATGGGTTCTAACTCCCCGCTTTAACTACACAGCAAGAAAACACTCTAGTGTTTCGATTTTCAGACCCGATCCAGTTATTCGGAAGAGGGTGTTGCGAAAGGGTACTGAGGAAGATAATGCACCATGAGATAGTGCTGAAGTTTGATTCGTCGATTAGTAAACAGAACTCGACGGATCTGTCCGGTTGAATGGATTCCAGGGCGCTTGGGAGATCAAACACCGGAGGTGATCACAGGCTGAAGTACTCTCCAAATCATATGTGAAAAAGGATTGGCAATATGGTGCGTGTCTAGCAGCCTAGGCAAGTTTGGTGTGACCGAAAGTGGGACATGAATAGTTGTGACCGCTGGATGCGCGTGTGTGTGCATGGTGCAGGACAGGAGGGCGCTTAACCGCCGCCAGGGAAGGTGAATGAACTTGAGGGAGCGAAACGGATCAGAGACGTCGGCACAAGACTAGGAGCTGTCCTATTATTGAGCGCTCAGTCGAAACCGCTTATAGCGCGTACGTACCTCGCAGTTAAACTAGGAGCGATTTCCATAATCGGCCCACGTCTTCAGAGGAAGATAGGGAAGAATATGTACTATGACCTCATCAACATGCATCTACTGATTTGCTTGTTTTTGTTGAGTCAAACGTATTCGTAGAACGATGAGGCCTCCCTCCTGGCATGGCCCAGTAGATGCACAACCATGTCCGAATTCGTACGCAGTGACATACAACTCACGAACGCCAGTCATCAAGCAGACCTTAAAGAGGGGCGCAGAGGTTAGCAAAAAGAGGCTTTCGTTTGAAGTATGATTTCACAATCTCCAAAATCGATCAACTATGCATCGATAACTGCACGGGGTAGTTGTTCACATCGGGCATATGAACGCTCACTCCCAGCAAAGCGCGGCAGTCAATCCAAACAGGCCGGATAGTTCCGCACCAAGAGCCAGCGGTTATTAGCACTCAATTTCTTCAAACCCTCCCTCCGCCGATACCTCCCATATCATTTGTTTTTTCTCTATCATCGTCACAAAACCCAGTGGTACCTTCAGTTAATTGGCCTGACGATGGCTAAGCTAAAGGAAATATTTACCGCATGCTAGTATCTGTAGAAATTCAAGAGAGACATCAAATGAAAGCAAATCCATGAGAGAATGAGGTGAACATTCGGTTGATCACGTTGGTTGGTTTTGCGATCGAAAGGGCAATGCGGGAGAATGTATTGACTTAGAATGATATCATGCTAGTAAAAACCTTACTGTACCAAATAAGTCTGGCAAACGTTGGAAAATAGAGAGCGAATAATATCGAGACTATTCGACAGGTCTTGACGTCAGGCAAAAACCCGAGGGTTCTCTGAAAGGATCTCCTGCCTTAAAAGGTCGCAGTGTCACAATTTATATATATATATATATATATATATATATATATATATATATATATATATATATATATATATATATATATATATATATATATATATATATATATATATATTGGTAATGGGGCGCTCACCGATCGGTTACAGGACTCACTCGTCCCGTTGTGCCTTGGGGCTAACCTAAGCCTGCCAGCAGCCGTAAGGCAGCTAAGTATATAGGCAGAATAACATGACCGACAAAAGACAAGGGAGACTGGAATGGCCATTTCTGGCTTATTAGCCGTCATCAGCCAGCCATACCCAAACCCAGGCGCTGCCGCGCCGAGCCTCGAACTCGCGACCTTGTTGGGCAGAAGTCCAACGCTCTACCCACTGCGCCACGAGCTCGTTGTCTTGCCGGTTTCGATCGGGGAATATTGACATTGGTAATGGGGCGCTCACCGATCGGTTACAGGACTCACTCATCCCGTTGTGCCTTGGGGCTAACTCTCAAGCCCCGCCAGCAGCCGTAAGGCAGCTAAGTATATAGGCAGAATAACATGACCGACAAAGACAAGGGAGACTGGAATGGCCATTTCTGGCTTATTAGCCGTCATCAGCCAGCCATACCCAAACCCAGGCGCTGCCGCGCCCGAGCCTCGAACTCGCGATGTTGTTGGGCAGAAGTCCACCGCTCTACCCACTGCGCCACGAGCTCGTTGTCTTGCCGGTTTCGATCGGGAATATTGACATTGGTAATGGGGCGCTCACTCGTCCCGTTGTGCCTTGGGGCAAACTCTCAAGCCCCGCCAGCAGCCGTAAGGCAGCTAAGTATATAGGCAGAATAACATGACCGACAAAGACAAGGGAGACTGGAATGGCAATTTCTGGCTTATTAGCCGTCATCAGCCAGCCATACCCAAACCCAGGCGCTGCCGCGCCATGCGCATTTGTGACACTGCCACCTTTTAAGGCAGGAGATTTGCTACACGTCGCTATGCGACCGCCTGCGAGGGCTCTAGTCTGAGCTCCAGGGCACAACGAAAAAACTGTCTCCGAAGTCACAGGCAACCACAATATCAGAGCTCTAATGGAGAAATAGTACCGAGGAAATTCGTTTTATTGCCATACATGCAGGGCATTTCGGAAACGATCACCCGACAATTAGACCGATTTGGTATCTGCATTGCTCACAAGCCAGCGTCCTCCCTGCGGGCAGCACTATCACGTGTTAAAGATCCCGTACCCAAAGAGCAACAAACCAATGTTATTTACCGCATTCCATGTGCGAATCGCTCTTGCGCTTACGTAGGCCATACAGGCCGACGACTCGGGACCCGCATAAATGAACACAAACTGGCCGTCCGCCGACGCGATCCCTTGTCTCTCGTGTTTGCGCACGCCACTGATTGCGACCACCGCTTCAATTCGGGAGGGAAATGAAGTGGTCGCCATGGCTAGCACCAAACAGGCACGCGAATTCCTCGAAGCTTGGCACTCCGGCACAAACAGTATCAACCGCCACGTCGATCTGGATGCGCATTACGAAGGTCTGCGTGCACGGTCCACTGACTTGCGCCCACCTTAAAATCAACATCTGCTTATCTGTGCCCAGCCAAGTATAACCTCGCTGGCTCTGCATCTCCCGCCACTTGACTTGCTATCATAACTCTAGCACCCCTCCCCTTACATGCGACAGCTATCGTAACAGGATTCACGGCCCCCAAACCCCCCATGGCGTCAGTCTGTCGATGTAACCTCTCTGCCCCTAAACCCTCCACCGTGAAAATCCCAACTCTCACTTCTCATTTCGTCTGACAACGGGTTGGTGTAACCAGCTTGATAATTCACGAGTAAACCTCGATTTTTCCGACGAGCCTTCTTTCTTCATTTATCATCTCGGAATGCATACTACCTCAACAATTCAACATATTTTTGGGCGTCAAACGCTTATTCTAACCAGACGTTGGGAGAAGTTCTCGCATAGGGAGGCAACAACGCTTGAACAACTGAGTTTTCTCCATCGCTGTCGTGATCATGGCATCCTTCCAAAGTCTCTTCGCTTTAAACCCACACTGCCCAATGAGGCTGGGAGATTGCTCGCTCGCAAATACGCATTTCGTGTTCTGAGTGCGATTATATCTGACGTCCACAATCGTCTTCGTCGATTTGAAGCAATTATCTCTGTCCTTAGGTCCCGGTGCGTTTCATGGCTACCTGAAGATATTTTTGAAAACGTACTGCAGCGCATAAATGCCACCACCAAGGATGCTCGTATGAAGAAGCGAGCCGATCTTCAAGACAAACTCAAGCTCTTCTCCGTCCCATCTACGATAGTACTATGTCTACAAGAGTTGTGAACCTTTCGAAAAGGAGTCTCACCCCCACCGAAACAAGCCTGCTGTCGAAAGGCATAAGGTTTAGTCATACCGATGCTGCACCTACGAGCTTCCTAGCCGGCCTTGAATCCCTCCTACTAACCTTATCCATCCCTGAGGACATGCGTGCTGATATACGCAGCTGTGCTACTGGCCTCCTCCGAAAAAGAAAACCTCAGAAAACCTTGTCAATGGAAGAAGATAAGGGATTACGCTCCCTTAGGTCGGACGACAGTATCGTCGTTGTAGCTGCTGACAAAGGTGGTGCTAGCGTCATCATGGACAAGATTGACTATGTCAATAAGGCCAATTAAGCTTTTCATGACAGGGAGGCCTATATCCCCGTTGCTGAGGATATATATACGAACAGCAGCTGGGTATAAATTTGTTTAATGCACATTTAACAACGATCATACTTTCAGTCAATGCCGTTTCACTGACAGATTCAGCAGCCTATCTGGCCAATCAATACGTCAGACTTCAGCGCGTTAAGGTCATCCTTAATTTTCCTGGAGGGTCCTGAACTTATTGACACATACACCATCCATCCGATAGTCCCAGGGAAAAAATCTAGTGCCATCAAATCGGATCAACGCGCAGGCCAGTTGAAGTCAGAATTTCGCGAACCGGTTTGCACTTCGAAAAGCTAATCTTTGCATTTGTCATTTGAATACGGGTTTCAGAATTTAAACATTGCTAACAACCTTCTGGCCTTTTCTTCATGTACCATATGCACGTTGTAGCAATAAATGTTTACATTTGTTTGCATGCATTGTAATGCGGTTTTTGAAATTCGGAGTCCGCAAGAGAGACTTCGAAGGAAATTTCTGGTTCTTCTTGAAGGCTCTTCTACGTGCCTTTAGTAATATTAACGGAAGCCCGTGGCTCGTGAAAAATCCCCGAGACCTCTGTTGCTATAAACGGTTTAACTCGGTGGTCGGCGTATTTCTGGCCTGCCAGCACTGCATGCGTGCGTTCTGCATTAGGCCAACGGATCAGTAATTTTCGAAAATAAATACAATGGTTTTTGTCACCAGCTTTCCCACAGTTAATTTCCGAAAAGAAGATCTAATTTTCTAAAAGGTAAAGCAACTTATACCAACTTGTTAAATAAGGTTCATTGTTTTACGTTTCAACAAAGGTATTTGGCTTGTCCACAGTAGCCAGATAAAATTTCTAATCTTCCGTTTTACAGGTAATTCAAACTGTCCATGCTAACCGAAATACTAAAATATGTTTTCGGTTAGGGAGGATTACATAAGTAATTGATTGCCTAGCAGCAGACAGTAAGAATATTTCAGTCACGAAGGAGTCCGTATTTTGAATGAGATTACTGCCGGCAACAGAAAAACACCACACTCGCTAAATAATGACCACTAAAATAGCGAGAATTCTTATAAATTCAAATATGTTTTCCGGAAATCATGCACCAAAACATGCCTTCTTGTACCCACTTGGAACAAAATCAGGTCTCCTTCAACTTTTCCTCCAGAAGAAAGGGCACCGATGTGCCTCAACAGCGTAAGGGGCAAAATAATCTGATGCTATCATCTGCATAAGAAAAGAGTGAAACAGTCAATGAAGGGCGATACGAGAATAATCGAGGTGGTGATACGGTCGGCCCTGTCGCCTGATTTGCTATCGGGGTGACACTAAAGGAGAATGCGCAGACCTAGGAAGATATTAAGCTAGCGCAACTTTACTATATCGGCGAACGACAGTGACGCTATCGACTCGCTGAACGTAAAGCGTTCAGGCATCAGTCGCCACACGAAAAGTTCCGCATAAGAGTTTACCGTCTTTAACGACCGCATCGTCAAAGAAGTTGAGGGTTGAGACGCAAGCTGGATCTGGAATCCCCTAATGCGCATGCCACTACAATGTTGCTGTCCACCTTTATCATTTCATAAAGTCAAGACAGCGGTCAATTAGGCGAAATGTCGACCGAAATCCTGAAATTCCCTTTTCAGCTACGAAGGATAACATAAAGAGGGTTGTAAGATTTTCATTTGTACTGGAGGTGGACTACGTTGCATTCTGCATAACGTAGTAGTGAGCAACGGACAGATACGATGAAATATGAATGCCTATTGTACCTTTTTAAAAAATCTGATAATACCAAACTCATTTAAAATGAAAGGCAAACCTTTGTCATGTGAGACGTTAGCAAATGAGTACAAGATACAATATTTGAAAACGTTTACTGAAACAAATATAATCAAATTTATGGGGGCACCGAAAAGCAATAAAAAACCTACTTACTGCTTATTTACATCAATGGAGTAAGACTTTTGCAGGTGGCTGAAGGTAATCTAATCGGGTCGTGATTGAAATATCTTGCGATAATAGAGTAAAGTCAATTATAGCATAACCCTACCAAAAGAAACTTTCAAAATCTAGAACACATTTCGCAACTTCAGATAAAATTTAAGGAGATGGGCGACTGGTTGCAGAGGGACAGCTGTGTTCCCCGTGAAGGACACTGATAGGAAGCTGATGCGTGTCAAAAAAAGACTATCCCAGTTGGTTGGGTCAACAGAGACTATCAACACATGTGAATCGACACAACAGCCACGAGGACGAACTCAAACCAGGAGCGTTTAGCAAAGGACGAGATTCATAACTGACGATGACTTACTCGGACGTGACTGGCTCGGCGGCACAAAGCGTCCATTCGGTGCGTCAACGCCCACCTGGTATGAGGTGGGGCCAACCGGTGGCAGTGATCGTGGCGGTCTAAAAGGTCTTCCATTCGGTTGCATCGGTTGTGCGGAGCCACTGGCCAGCTGACTCTCTAGCAAACGACAACCTTCATTCTTCGCCACTGAGACTGGTGGCGGGTTCGCGGTCGGCGGAACAGGCGTCCAAGGGCAACACTGTAGGCAACACCACTTGAGTGGAGGGTTGTGTTAATGAGTAACCACTCGGCAGTTGCCGTTTTGGCAAACTGTACTCTCCAACCTGCGCCAACGCGTTTGTTGGTGGGTTCGTGGTCGAAGCAGCATGTGCCTGAGGTGACACATCCACTGTCGACAAGGGTCCTAGAGTGGGAGGTTGGGATACAGAGGGGCCACTGACCATTGGCCTATATGGCAAGGTGCACTCTCTAACCTGCGCCAATGCGCCTGTTTGTGGGTTCGCGGTCAGAGTTGGCGCTTTCACTGCGCTATCTGTCGGCCGCACAGCCACACTCTCACAGACTGCGCCGGAAACGCAGAAGTAGCCAGTCGCATTTCCAGCAAGCCCCTCATTTTTGGATGCAGTAGGCAATGAATTCATAGAGGAATCGAAGTTGCTCCTAAAAACCAAATTGAGCTTGCGTAAGCGGAATTCCGGAGAGCAGGCAAAACCGGCGCAGACAGAGATGGCAAATCATCAGTCAGTAGTGTTAAACGAGCAAAGAAGTTAGTTCTAACCAGAGGCCGTGGAAAAGTGATAACATTTAAAACCTGCACAAAGAGCAGAGTGTTTAAATCAAAGTCAAACCCTTTGTCAACAAAGTAAAACATGGTTCGTGTCTGTTGATGGAACAGCAAATGAGATAGAAGCGAGAGACAGACTCGAACTTAGGGAATTATGACAGGACCTGTTCACCCCCAAAGCAGTAGGCGCAAAAATGTCAAACCTTAAACCAAGTCGACAAGCAAGATTTAACACAGTGCACCGACTACGTCGACTTTAAGATATGAATTAGTACATAGGTAGTGATCTCTCAGCATGTCGTAGGCGGAAGTTCGAACGTCATTGGTAACTATGTACGCCGTGTGCCTTAGAGCATGACGGGTTGAGTATTTTAGACTTAATATGCATCTGTTGTACTCCCTCCGCCGTTAACCACCTAAACTCGGAACCCGGGGCAGGAAGATCAGGGCGGGATCACGCACGGGTGGTGGATGCAGCGTGAGCTTACACCTAAGCGTGGCACAACAATCTCTCTCATATTTGGGACCTGATATGGTGGTGCATTCCCAAAAAACGCCCGCAATTCCCTGATCTGGTCTCCATGTTGATTTGGTCCATCTTTCGCTTAAACCGTTTAAGAAGCACACTAATTACACAACAACACGCAGGCTCTCCAGAGATAATCCATTTAAACAAAACCGACACTATGAAAAGGATTGCTAATTCAGCAGTAGCTGATGTGCCAGGTAGTAATTTAAAATTTGAATCAACAGTTAATAGGAAGGTTATCTCGTGTCGGACAAACCTCATGAGGATTAGCAAATGTTGACTGACTGGCCAAAAGCAAGTATACCTCAGGATGTTGGGAGATTTCTGGAATAGAAATGTAGCAAGCTCCTTCCTAGTTATCAGTCTTGCCATAAAGGGTGGCTTGCTTTCATAAATTCTTTTTTTATCTACCTGCAATTCGCAATACTTGAAAAATGCAGTCTTAAACATTTCAACTGCCTGTATAAAGCGCACGGCTTCCAAGTTCACCCAAGTTAACAAGTCGCGGGTACTAAGCATGGCATAGTGAGGCCTGCATGCTAATGAGTCACGACCCATTTGGAATTGAGTGGCCTTTGCTAGGGCCGACTGCAACACGCAGAGGCGCGCGAACAAGCGCAACAGGAAATCGGTGCGCTTTTATTCTGGGTTGGAGAGGTTAGCGGAAACTTTCGACGATATAATTTCATATAATGGCAAATTGTCAGCCCCAGTTTACAAGACAACCTACTCTAACCCTTGCAACCCTCAGCCAACTACTCAGAGACGATTTTAGCTTTGGGAGATTGGTTGAGATAACCTACTGCAACGCCAAGAAAGCATATAACACGACTCCAAACCGAATTCTGCATTGTACAGCATCTCCCTGATACCCTTCACGATTAAATAAACAACCCGTTGGCATATAAGTATCAATCGAGTTTTACTGGACAGACAGTGGCAGCTATCATTGCATCCCAGAAGAAAGCTCAAAGTTTCTCGTTATTCTAAAGGACAGTAGAACTCCGTGGCTGCAAAAACCGTCAAATACAGGTGATGATTAAAAGCGTTTATTGAATCGTATTTAGGGGATATGGAGGTACCTGAGTAGGTCTTCGCGTATGCGTGCCGAGAATGCGAGGGGAAGAAGTACCTGGGTGGTTAGTACTGCGGCTGGATGAAAAGAAAACTTCGAAGTGTAATTATGAGACGGTAGGTAAGAGTAATCTGCGTGGACCATCGACCGGTGTATCCAGCGGCTATCACATGAGAGAGAACAGGCACGATGGAGCCCTTTTTTACGAAGGTAAATACGAGATAGATTAATGTAGCATGTGGCTGGATTGGCGATGAGGTACGCGGGGAGTAGCGCTGCCCCGTTTCCCATAACTCACCGCATGCTAAATAGCCACTTGCAGTTTGGAATTGAGTGAACTTTGTGAAGGCCGAATGAAACGCACAGAGGCACCAAACAAGTGCAACAATTTAACGCTGCGCAATTTTTAAGTGGAAAAGTCAATGGAACTTTCAGCCGAATTATGTTCACGCCATGTTAAATGGTCAAGCCTGTTATACAATACATGATACTCTAACAATTAAGAAATCGATCAACGTGCTCAGACGTGAGGAATACTCTTTATTTTTTAAAAGTATCACTTCAAAATTTTCAGTAAAAAAGGTCAACATTCACAGTGGATAAAATGGGTACGCACTAGAAGAAAACATACGATATAAAGTAACCGAAAACTGCAACGACCACCATAACGTTCTTCCGTACATGTGTCACAAAATTGCGCCAGATTTTTTTCAAAACGGTGCAGGTGTCGTTTGTAAATGACCCAATTGTTGAGTGGTAAATAGCAGTATCTAAGACGAAAAATTTGCAAGCCCATGTACATATAAAAAAATTCACGCGTAAATGAAGGAGAAAAATGACAGCTCAAATTCAAAAGCCAACTCGAACAATGGAAAATCGGTTAAGGTGGATGCATAGATCGCCCCGGTGATGTGACTATGTCAACGATTGGCAATACATAGGCCCGCATCGGCCGACTCAACAGCACACAACTCATTAGTTCAAATGTAATAGACAAGACAGCATGATTCAATGGACTTCATATCATCAGAGGGCGGAGACTTTGACTCTCGCCGTTAACTGCGCATCGCAGACACACTAACATGTACTTTTCACAGTCGTGGCACTGGTTCGCTGGCCTTAGGCGATGGATTCACAAGTGATCCATCAAGCCAATGTGTGCGGTGAAAGTACGATCGCAATGAGGATAGGGTCGGATCAAGTTCCTATTGCTGGTGGTGTGGGCGGTGGTGGGATTGGGCGAAGTAGTGTAGGTGATGTTCGTCGCTGTGATCCAAGCAGATGCTTAGACAGGGTACACGGGCACTTTTTACAGGCGTCATGAAGGGGGCCCAACAGAGCACCGAGAAGCTATTGATAGGACTGACAAGGCTGAATAAGATGCGAGTGTTGGGGTTTAGCACATTGTGAGAGACGCAGCGTAGAAAACACGTTATGTAGTGGAGTCCTCGAGAACTCACCTTGACCTGAACAAGGCGGCGACGAAAGACGCGGGAGGCAAGGACAGTTCCGAAGACGTCAATTCGTGCCTGATTCTTGCGCAATTGGAGCAAAAGCATGTCGGCACAGATCAGGGTTCCGGTCCGCCCAACACCAGCGCTAGAAAATAGTGTCATAGGTGAGAACAACTCAACTACTAAGTAAAGCCAGGTAGGTATCAGGGTTTAAAAGTATCCGAAAGCAACAATATAACAAAGTCAGAAATACGATAAAACCATATTATTAATGCCCATACACAGCAATGCAATGGCTGAATTCGCGTGAATAAGAAGGGTAATCAAATAAACTCTCAGAACATAAGGTACGAAATCTATGCGTAGAATGAAAGAAACGAGGTTTCAGAGTAATTGCCCTGTCATGAAATATTATTTAGGGTACCTCTAATCTAAAGTAACAAAGATCACTACCTATATACAATCATGATCGATAGGGCGCCATTGGCATGTCAAATTTAGATTCCTCAAGATGTGAAGGCCAAGGTGTGGGGATAAACAGGCATAATAATAAATTGTCACCCAGTTTCTAGCGGAGCCAATTAATAGGGAAGAAATTATGAAGAACGAGAAAACGGAGGGGTGATTTCTTCCTACCTGCAGTGGACAACGGTTGGACCAAAGGCCTCGGATAGGGGGATTCTCCTGCCGTATTTCCCTGTACTTCTGAAGTAATTGGTAGAATTCGTCAATGTCCGTCACAGCATGATCAGCCCATCCCAAAAAGTGGAGCTGCGTGAATTTCCAGGGCTAAGAAAAAAGTGTAAAAAAAGTCTGAGCAGACAGATCAAAAAAGAAAAGTTGCATGCGACGAGTAAGAGCACCTAGGAAGACTATGAAGCAGATAAAAAATGAGTGTTATTTTTCGTGTGGCGCACAGGTGTCAAAACCAGTCGCTCTGGGGACTGAAGTGGTACAGAGCTCTTAACCCTGACTGAATTTCCGCGTGACTGCCTAATTTTTTCGACCAATGACGTGGGCGTACTGAACCTAACCGTTCCGTCTTCAAGAGTATTTTTTTCACAAAACCAGCGGCCATGTGTTGGAAGTAACAAAGCTAAAACAAGCATTACATTGTTTTATTATTTTTACGCATGTGTCCAGGCAACCGCAAGTTGAGTTATCTTCTCCCATGTTGTGCAGGAAAGGCATTCGCTTAGCACATGCAGAATGCAATACAGACCATAAAAGATTATCGGTCGTCTTGTCTTAAAGCCAAGAGCGATCGCATGGTGACTACAATGCAAGGGCAAGATATGTGACTAGGTCATATCTACCTGTTGCCGTCGGTGCCCTTAGCTAGTGCATCATAGTGGGAGTAATCCACTTGATAAAATTGCGAAAAACTCTTCGGCCTCGGTGGGATTCGAGCCCACATCAGATAGGGGTAGGCCAAAGATCTAGGCAATTGACTTACAAGGCCCAGCGGGAGCTGTGAGTTTTATCAAACTTTGGTCATTTTACCTACCCAGCCTTATCCAACGTATGGAATCCACTAATGCTGAAACAGCAAGCTGACTGCTGGCGTTAGTCCGAATCCCACCGAGGACACTGATTTTTCGCATGTGGGTAACCTAAATTATTCAAATCTGCCAAAATTCTCTACTAATTAATCGCGCCTTGTAGTCATTTGGTGGATTCTAAATTGAATGCTTAGGAAATCCTGCTTGGACAGTCAGCTTACTGTATGATAATTCGTGGATTCCATAAGATACAGTAGGCTGGGCAGGTCACTTGACCCACGTGTGCAAAACTCACGGCTCCGGTGGGGGCCTCGTAGATAAGTTGGCTAGAGCGTTGGCTGTACTTAAGCCTTCCATTGCTGGCCTGGGTTCGAATCCCACCGAGGCCACCGTTTTTCACAAATGGGTCAAAAGCATTATTCAAACCTGTCAAAATCCTCTACTAATAGCGACAATGAGAATACCTAAAATTTAGATGGGGTTCAAGCGTTCATTGAACATAACAGTGGTACCACATGACAAGCAAACTCTTTTCCAACCGAACGTGAATAAAAGCAAGCAGTAAGTAAACCTTGTGATAGGTTGGGATGTCAAGGATAATAAAAAGCACAATGTCGTCCGCCAAGCCTACTGTCCAAGGACGCTTCTCGAGCACAATATAAGAAAACAAAAAAGATATGAAGAAGCGGTAGACAGATAATCACAGCAAATCCACAGCAACAACAAGAAAAACGCGAAAAACAGCCAACAGAGAAACGAAAAATACGGCAGCATCAGAAAGCATTCAAAATGACCAAAAGGGGATATAACGAGTCTCACCTGTCGCGAAGAATATCAACTAGACAACAGAAATACTAAATGAAGGAAAGCCTTGTGAGGGGCTGTGTGGGAGGAGATGCGTTTGTCTTGAGGACTAATAAAGCGGTAAACTCACCTGAAATGGTCCCTCCGGCTGCACCGTCAGGACCCTTGTCACCATGGAGGACGAATAAAGCGCCTGCTGCAGGGTCACTGTAACAGCCCGAGTTGTACTCCTCCTCTCCTCTGGCATGCCTTCTACGTCAGGCCAGTACTGAGAACACTTACAGTTTCCACCCTCTTCGGTGCTACACATAAACAAAGTATGACATTGCAAAACGACTCGTAGAAATCTTGAGAGGAGGAATGAGTTACAAGGTGCATGACACTTCCAAGTGAGTATTTTTTTTCCTCTTTCGTGATTGTGCAATAAATTGGTAGATTCGCTTTCAACACGTTACAATAACAACAAGTAAATCCAAACAAATAAAGTGGCAGACAACAAAGGGGTAGCGGAAAGATCGAGGAGGAAAATGGAAAAACAGCAGCGGGACTGGAGCAAATCCCTTTCGATAAAGCATTTCAAACTAGAGTTGAAATTTGATATAAATATTTAAGTTGCAATCGCAGCTGCGAGGGGTTCAGGTCGCTAGTACAGTATTCGGCACCTCCTATTCTGCTGTCTGGTCTAAAATCTATTTTTTGCACAGTCTTTATCGGGTCGATCCCGGAGTTGCAATGAGCATCGGCTTTGGCCGAATAACCGACTGATATTCACTTCCCACTGGCAAGCAGCCAGCAGTAGTGACCGCTAGTGACCATATACTCATCAGGGATATTGACAGAGAGGCCAGAAACGCGTTAAGCATTCACGCCATACGATGGCAAGAAATTAGAACATTGCATTGGCGAGATTTTCTACCGGCACCCAGCGATCAACACTGGCTCAGATTTAACTGCATGTGTGGTGGCTAAGCTCGTCATCATCATGGAAGTTCTCAGAGTGCTAAACTACTTATTTCAGTTTCAAAAGTAAAATAACCCTCTTGAGTAATCCAAAGGGCGAAAGCAGAAAGTGGTTATTAGAGTAGGATTTGGTGCGACGAAAGATATTCCGATAATTAACCGCATAATGTTGCAGGTGAATGAACCTAAAATGCCAGAATCTGGCAGGGAATTAAAGTAGTGGTATTCTATAAGAACCTCTTAATGTTCTGAATTACGGTGATGGGGTGCAGAAGGTCTTTATATATTCAGGGAGCATAATTTCTTATTTTTAAAATAAATTCTCCGAGTTTATTTAAGATTTAAAATTTCTGCTTCAGTAGGGTTAGTGCATTTAGGATATTTTTTTGGTGAACATTTCGACTGAAACAACTAACAGACCGATTTGTCTTCAATCAAAACGCTTGGTAGAAGCATTACGTACAACAGCTAGAAGTCGTTTCAAGAACACACTTATTTGCTTTTGGAATCTTAAAGTTCAAATCTGTGTTAGCAGGGGTCTAAAGCTGAACTAATTTAATAAATCTTACAGATAGCAGCATGCCTTTATCTAACCTCCAATTCATGCGTTAATTTCTGAGGGCATTAATTGGGGCAACATCGAAACTGGAGGTCATACACCAGCAAGCAAAGGGAACGTCGAGCGATACAATGGTTAACCAAATCACTGCCAGATGCGACATACAAACGGCACAAAACCAACAAAACAAGGTTCTGCTTTTTTAGCCAGAACCAGCGGTGGCAGTAAGATAAAAAAATGTAATCATATGAAAATTAAGGTGTTTACAGTACTACTTATTCGGAGAATGAGCATGGTGTGGTTCCTCCAGTTCCGGGCAGTCCCTTAAGTCATGCCTTTAGGATCATAGCCCTACGTTTCTCACTGAATAAGTTCCCACTTCGTCGCAGTTCCTATACAAGCATAGGGTTAGGCTAGCGGACGCACTGGGGAGCCGAACTCCTCAAAGATGCGTCACACAGCACCATGAAACGACGGCAAAAACAAGAGTTGGGCCTTTTGATTAATACCAGGGTTGGAGTATTGCAACAGAGTAGGCGGTTGGATGGACGGAAAGAAAATACAGAAAAATGGGGAAATAAAGGCAGGATGAGAGAGAGAGAGAGAGAGAGAGAGAGATCGTTCTCTCCTGCGAAGAAAGGAAGTTGGAGATGTTTAGGAAGAGGGTGGGGAAGCAACAAGAGAAATCGGAGGAAAATTTGTAGGAAATGGAGCAAACCGAAGAAAATGCTAAACGGTAAAAAGGTTGAGCATTGCAGAATGTGGGAAAAAGGGAAAATATAATAAAATGAAGCCGAGAGGAGCAAGATTTGTCAGAGTGATGTATCTCTCGCCCTGTGATGCATGAACCCACAAATTGTTTCGGATTTCCATCAAAAGCTACTCTTCTTGTATTGAATCGACCTTTTGCAGGACCAAAAAACGGATCATCCGCAGATGGTCAAATAAAGGGTACACTTTTAGCGCAAGTTTCATTCTGGGATGGCTCCGGGACAGTGGTAAAAGAAAAGCTCAACAGTAAACGAACACTCACAAGAACACATTTTGTTCAGTATCATTCCTACTGAACACAGCCAAGTCACTGGGGAAGCTTTCGGAGCCTCATGAATGGCTCCTCGATGGCTCAATTTTGCTCTATAATTAATTTTCCGGCTCAATTACGTGTTCTAGTCTAGATAAGATGCCGTCTCTGGCCTTGGAACCGTACACCAAATTAATTGAGCTCGCACCAATCATTCATATCCTATGACTATCAGAGGTGGGAAGTCGGTGGTAAACCGGAATTTACAGAGCTTCTGACGGCCTAGAACAGATATTTCAAAATTTGTCATGTTTACTGCATACGATATAGGGGAATAGCCCTACGACCAGTAAATTGTTAAATTTCGAGATCGGAAAAATTACAAAGTTTGAGGAAGGTATGGGCAGACGAACCACGTACTTGCAGAGCATGATGACGACTGGAGAGCGCTGCTGATGCACCATGTAGAGGAAGTCAGCCTCCGTGTGTGTTAGGGGGCCCTGAGTGGCGATGTATTGCGGTAGGCTGGTTTCAGGTGCAACCTCGGCCCGTCCCAGGACATCGTAATAACAGGCCTTCACGTAGTTGGCATTTACGTAGACTGCCGGCATTTCGATAATCTGCAAGCGCGGGCAGAGAGGAAAGGGTGAGGTGCGGGGTTGGAAAGGGGAAGGATAAATTTTGAAGCAGTGACATGCAAAAGCAAAATTCTGCCATAATTTAAGCTCTGGTCGGTGGGCCCAGGTAGCTGATTAATGGGTGATACTGTCGAAAACCCGCATGGCTGGACGAATGATATGACTGAAGAGTTCAGTACATGGAAGGAAATCAGGAATAACCGGAGCAGGTAGGAGAGCCACGATAAAATACTGGAGAGGAATTAACTGTGACAGAGACAGGGTGACTATTTGGGCATGTGCTAACGCGTGGACAAGGGGGCGTACCAAAGGTCCGATGGGCTGCTGGTCTTTGCGGTACTCGCTCCAGTCTCGGTCCAGACGAACGATGGTCTGATCATCTGTTAAAGGAGACGCACAATTGTGCACATTAACGATCGGTCGGACATAGTGACACACGCATGTAATGGCTCAACCCTAGAAATGGGAGGCTTTAGCAGACCTGCGGATGTAGATGATGATGCCAAAGATTTAATTGGTAAGAGGAATACACTCTTTATTTAGTTCTTTAATGTCACTTACCCACCGGACAGGTGAGTGGGCGAGGGTAATCAGCTACATGAAGGAAAAGAACAATTACTTCCGCGAACTTACAGGGCGTCATGTCTGCGTACCGGTTAAGTTGAAACGCATGGTCAGCCATATTAGTCGTCAGTCCGTAGTCTGCATCCTGTTGCCTCGTAAGCTCATCCAGTTTCTAAAAGTGTATGAAATAGAGAAACTTAGGGAATCTACGATGCAAAGCCTTGTTTTCGGAAAATCACCTTCTCGTGTATAAAAAAGTAGAACACGAAAAGAGACTGTCACCTACCTGAAATTCGTTAAATAAGTCAAAATCCGATTTTAGATTCTTAATGTGAGCGTCAAAGTCCTCGATTCTAAGCGGCGGCTGTCTACAAATGCACGCAAAATTAAAGAAAATTCGATTTAAATCGAGCGTAATGTGTGGACTTGAAGTAAAGACCTCGGGGAAGCGTATTCAGGTTATGCCCCACAACTTGGTAATAATACCTGAATCCTATTCAACTAATGTCAACGCAATAACCAATAATACTGAGAAACTACCAAGGGACAGTCGTTAATACACAACGATGCAAACAGGCATACCTCAAATTATCAACACATTCACAAGCGAAAATGCCAATCCAAATTCCAATGTGAATGCGGAGTATAAAACCAGAAAGCGTCAGGCAGTTGCGTTAATAGAACTTACACGGCACCAGCGCCATTGTCAGGCCCGGGAACCAACCAGGAACGATTTTCAAACACATCGAAAACAAAAACTACCTTCAGACTTTGTCCCGAGACCCGTTAGACACGATGTCTTGGCTTGTTACAAGCGCGTCAGATAACGTTTTACTGTAAGACATTTTCTCAACTGAATTTTAATTAATTTCCTTTCAGCTAGTATATAAAGTGAGTGGAAGGTGGAAGATCGGAGCGAAAGTCCGCACCTTCCAAATGCAGTCTTGGTATTTATAGGCTGCGTTTGTTGTGCAACTCGTCTTCCGAATCGCCCCTTTCGTACGCCTAAATGGGGGTCCAGAAGGTGGAAGCAAGGTTCCGTCCAGTCACTAGGCTCGATTTCATTTCCATATGGATTGCATTGTTAAATGGTGAGTGACTGGACAGTGAAGGAAGGCATAGACCTTTAAACTTTCCCGACATTCTCACACAGTGGAACACAACTGAAAAGTACCTGGAGTAGCTCGGCTGGTTACAAGTCCTGGCTTGATAGACCCTCCCTCAACTGGAGGTTTAAACTTCAATCTAGGAACGAGTTCCAAACTGCGATGAACCCCTTTGAATTGCTATTTTAAGGCACAAATTCCGAACGCTATAGTTGCGGGTGTTTGGCTGATGTGGAGGGGAAATACCCCGGTCAGCCACCAAAACCTATTTGCTTGGCAGGTCGAGTACCTTAATCCCATCTTGCAACTAAAAATTCATGTGGACGTTTTTAAAGTCACAGTACAGATTAGATGCCGTACTTGTCAGGCCTAAAACCTACGGCGGCAATAGGTCATAAAACGGACAGTATACGTCGAATGCTGACGTTCAGCTCTTACAAATTCCATACAGCATCTGGCCGCGCAAAAGAGAACTTACATGTTCGATCGGTCCAAGGTGGGCTCCAAATTCCGTTTGTAGTCAATGTGTACTCTTTCCTTGTAGTCATCAGGACTGTAAAAGACAGATAAGGCAGACTATAATGCAATTGCGCGACCCACAGTTAACGGAGGACATGGAAAATAAAACTACTGTGGTAAAAACTGTATATGTAAGGTCACAGACATAGCACCGGCGTTTAGAGTACAAAATGATAAAGGTGCCAACACACCAGTGAGCCCTAATCCAGGCGCAAGGTTGTTATGAGGCACGATCTGGCTGGAAAAAAAAACAATAGCAGAGGGTGCCCACGAATCGCTTTACGAGACATACTCGAAACGGTGCCTTGAGGGATTAATCTAGAGTCCGGCCAGCAGCAAAAAAGCGAGCTGTAGAACAGCATTACCGACATAGACAACGGAGGCTGAAATGTCAATTTCTGGCTTATTAGACTTCATCAGCCAGTCACACAAAAATTAAGTTTGTCAACTTTGAGCCGCGAATCGGAGACCTATGAGCATCTATATCGATCACAACGGGACGAGCACCCACCTACCATTGTAAATAAACTCAATCGGAATCTGTAGAACAAAGAGCCCGTGGTTGAATAATTAGGGCACTGGACTTCTAGCAAGCAAGTTATGGGTTCGAGCCTCAGGGGTTGCGAAACCTACGCTTGTGTGTTACTGGCTGCTGCCAAAAATGACATCGCAGTCTCCCTCGTCGTTTTCGCTAAATTGTGGCTGAATAAAATCAGTATTGGCTCAACATGGTCAGAGCTACTTTAAAATATTCAAACCGATACATACGCTAACATGCATGGGAAATTCGCACAAATTACCTGACAATTCTCCTACGCTTTCATCCAGAAGACAATGAAAATGACTGTGGAGAGGACGACCAGGCAGGCGACGATGACACCGACGATAAGACCAACTGGAAGTTCGGCTGTTTCCAATTTATCGAAAAAAGGATGTTTTGGTAAACAAATAATTCAGCGTAAATCAACAAAAGACTGGGGTCAGTTTTCTTTAAGTTTCAACAGCCCAAACACAGTAGTACAGACTACACCTCCGGCCGCTCAAAAGAACGTATGTAGCTAACTAAAATGACATCACTAGCAATAATGGCACATCGAGGTGCACCTAGGCAAAACCAAACAATGCTGACACAACAGGACACCGTGTGGACCCCGAAACTGACAGTTCAACCGTCGTAGTCCGACAACGTCCACCGTATGCTCCACACCATGGTGGTGCAGGGACGGTGACTTGCGCGTGGATTAGTTTTAAGTGATAGTAGCCTTGCGCTGCAGCTACTGCACTCTCTCCCTCTCCCCCACCTATGCCCAGTGTCAGGACAGTCAAGAAAAGCGGAGATGAGAGAGGGTCACGTGGCTGGCGCGGTCGGGACCTCTGGGCCCTAGCTACCCCTAGGCGTGCTACCACACTCCCCATGTTCAGCATTTGTTGAGAGCGCAACCCGAATAACGTCTGCCATGCCCTGATGTGGCCCCCGTGTTGGTCCAAAGCATCTACAACTTGGCCCGTTTAGGGAGGACACACACACACACACACGACAGTTCGACCGTCGTAGTCCGACGAGGTCCACCGTTTGCTCCAAGGAAAGGTGGTACAGAGACGGTGACTTGCGCGTGAATAAGTTTAAGGTGATGGTAGACTTGCGCTGCAGCTACCGCACTCTCTCCTCTTCCCCCACCTGAGCCCGTTGTCATGACAGAGTCAAGAAGACCACGGATGGGAGGAGGGACGGATGGCTGGCGGGGCCGGAGCCGCTCCTGGGCGTACCACCACACCTGGCTCGGATACCACGGAGTGGGAGTGCCATACAGGCCACATTAAGGAGACATTGCGGCCTGACTATCAGTTCGCCAGTCAGCCACTCCACACAAAACACACATTGGGCTGACCACGCGGTCCGAGTTATCCCGTCAGTTGGCAACCTTCCAAGCCAGCACACACACGAAAGTTCGACCGTCGTAGTTCGACGATGTCCACCGTATGCTCCACACCATGGTGGTGCAGGGACAATGACTTGCGCATGAATTAGTTTAAAGTCATAGTAGACTTTAGCTGCAGCTACCGTACTCTCTCCTCCTCTCCCACCTGAGTCCGGTGTCATGACAGAGTCAAGAATACCGGAGGCGGGAGAGAGCGCAGGTGGCTAGCGCAGCCGGGTCCCCTAAGTCCTAGCCGCCCTAGGCATGCCATCAATACCCCCACGTTCGGCATTTGTTTAGGGAGCGCAACCCAAATAACGCCTGCCGTGCGCTGGTGTGGCCCCTACTTTGATCCAACGCAGCTACCACGTGGCCCATTTAGGGAGAAAACACACACATACGCACACACACTCTCAAAATAGACAACTGGCGCAAGAAAAACCGAAATGATAAGCGCATCAGACGCTGGAAGGAGGGAAATAACCAGATAACTTCCCTGAGAAAGTATCATTTCAGGACGAATAGAAGAAAGATATCTTTGAGGCATAATTCAAAGGCGCAACCTAACTTCTGTGATGATATGTTTCCTAAAAGAAGAACTTTTTTGCAGTAAACACACGCAATACCTCCAAAAATTGAAGTTGCCATTGGCTAGGTGCCCAGCTGCACCAGATTCTCACATTCCGTGGCCTATTGGTGAACAGCTAATTAGTGAAACTAAATACTTAGTTTTTTAAAAAAATGCTGTTGCAAACAGCTGCTGGCTGAACAGCCAACTTGATCGTAAGCAAGAATTACAACCCCAAAGTTTGGGTAGTGCAAATTTACTGTCAGCAAAACGCTGGGAGACCCGAATTCTTTGTGACCGAGCTTTACTCGACTCGTACGGCTGTCTACTGGCCATGAAAAAAAACCCTTACCTAGCACAAGAAGACAGGGTAACGGACAGGAAAAAAAGATTATTGCGGATTCTGCCGCACACGGACAGCAAATAAGCTTAAACATCCAAAAAGGTGCATGCAATGGGCAACGAAAAATTCAAATAATCTGAAAAAAATACTTTAAAAGGGGGGCGATGGGCATCTTACGCGATGTCGCTAGATCATGAAGTCTGGTCATCCCAGCCCCAGTTTCCGTGTAGATGATCAAGCCAATGCTACAAATTCAAAGAGCTGGTTATGCCTAGGCGACAAGTAACACGGTCAATTAGATATATTCGGCACAAATGATTCGGTTACAATAACTGAGAGCATTGGCTCACAAATATCTATAAGTGAAGAAAAGGAAAGAAAGAAGAATAAGAAGAACAGGAAAAATAAGAACTTGTGCGTTCACCGGAATCATAGCTTTATTCTGCTGAGCTTTCGAACTCTTACTGGAGTCCATCGCCGGAGATGAACGGCAACAAAAAACGAGCAACAGTTATATGGGGCAGGGGCCAATCAGACACCAGTGGCGCCAGTCCGGAAGTGACTGCGTAGGGCCCTATATGCCGGCGCCAGATCGGATGACCGAGTTCACATCGGAGGCCCAGGCTTCAATCAATTCTCGGCGTGGGTGATTATCTTCGTGGCTGCGAAGTTAAACTCATGACGACTTTTGTAGGTGTGGCAGACACTTGTCTCACAGCCAACTTATATTCTTGTATGCGCTATCCAAGCATACTTCCGGTCTGTCCTGCGTATTTACGGGAACAGTTTTGGCACGGAATGCGATACACTACCACCAAACTGCTCATTAGGATTTAATTTGTCCTTGATTCTCAGACCTTGTTGCACATAGTAGCTTTAGGCTAGTGTGTAATTCCGACACCAAGTCCCGCAAAAATGCGCTCGGTCGCTTCTGACACGTCCTTGATGTATGTCATCGCATGCCATATCGTAGTGGTTGGTTCTGGTTGGGAACGCCTTCGGATAGCTGTTCCGCATAAACTGGTCGCGAAGGTAACGGGCCTCGCGTGCTTTTCCGCCAAGTGAAGGTAATTTTTTCCAGCTCTTGTGCGATCAAGTCTGCCATTAAAGCGGAGATTGGGGAACCCATTGAGTTCCCTTGATCTGCAACGCTGCAGTCGATCTTTTGAAAAACAATTCGAACAGCTTCATAAGCTGTTCAATTTTGAGAGAAACCTGGGTTTCGTCGTTTGACTCCTGAAGTTTCCTGCGCAAAACGTTTTGTGCAAAACTCGGCGGGATGGATAGGAATGAGGGCGTCACGTCAAAAAAGACTATCACTTCATCCGATTGAATCCTTTAATCTTGGAGGTCTGTCAGGAATTTTGGAGGCTAAACCGACTGAGGCAGGCGAATTGTTTTGGAGGAATTTCAGTTTCAAGTACATCCATTATTCCAGATTATATTTGGGGCTGCTTTTTGGGGTAACTATTGGCCGCACTGGAACAGTTGGTTTATGTATCTTCGACAGGCCATAGAAGCGAGCCAGGGCAGTATCCGTTGCTATCATTTAGTGTCATTCGTTCTCTGTAATCACATTTTGGAGTTTGAACTATCCGAAAAATTTATTCAACCGACTCGCTACTACTTTGGCTTGTCTGTCCTGTGATTGTCTGTAAAATTCTTTATCATCAAGTAGCGCCTTGGATTTCTCATTAAAGACTTCTCGATTCATTACGACAGTTGATCATCCATTATCGGCGGAGAGAATGATAATTTGTTCATCCGTCTTAAATTACTTCATAGCTTTTGACCCAATCTTCGAAACACATTGGGTTTGTCTGTGCGCCATCAGCAAGGATGTGAAACGTTGTCGGGCGGAGTGTTTCTCGTCCTCGGTTGTTTCAATTCTCACAAGCATGGCTTCTAGGGCTAAAATGAAGTTGACAGCGTCGGCATCGGTGGTGTTACAACAAGCTTCGAGCCGCAGCAGCCGTAGTTACGGCTCAGTAAGTGGCTTGGATGAGGGGCTTTGGACCAAGTTCAAGCTTCCTGTGTCGAATGCCTGTTACGTATTCCGTTTTTGTTCCAAAATTACTTGCTTCTTGGCTTGTATGTGCTGCACCATAGCCGAGATTATCTTACCAAGGTCCTCAGTGATGGCTTCAACGAAAAAGCGGGTACACTTCCTTTTATTCTGCTCGATCATAGCCTTGCATTTCTATAGACGCCGGTGACAGTCATCGATGAGAACTCTTGTTAGCTGCTTGATAAATCGCCTGACAACTTCCCTGTCCATGGCCCTGTTAGCGAATGTCTTATATCTCATGCATCGCGGCGTCCATTCCTTTTGGACGATGTACTCCTGTAAGAGTTCGAAAGTTCACACGAATAAAACCCTGACTCCGGCTAACACAAAACCTTATTACTGTTCACACCTGCAATGCGAACATTCCCCTATTCACAAATATAGATACCTGTACGTAGTTCCAGGCAAAAGAGGACCATTGTAGCAGTGACTGCAATTCTGCAAATTCGAGGTATTTCCAATTGTGAAGTAGGTGTCCTGCAAACTGTGAGGGTAGTTTTGCTGATAATGCGGGATTATCACCTCCCAAGGGGCCCACGTTTCACTGTTGTAGCTCTTTTCGCGAGGGGAGAGGGGAGGGAAAAACGATACGAGAGGTAAAAACTTCCGAATTCAACATAAATCCTACAAGTTGGTTCCGCCAGCTGTTAAATTCAACATATTAAGTCGGGCATAGTACTTGAAGATTGCTCGCAATCCTACTTCACTTACTAAGCACATTTATGTGGAAATGTTTACCAACGAGTCACCTATTACAACCGATCTTTCAGGCACATATACTGAAGAAGATGTTTGCAAAAAGTAGTGTTTATAGCTTGAAGGATCCGCCAGAGACGTCACCAAGTAGGCCTTTCGAGGTCAAAGTATCCAGTCGTCTCTAAAGTAGGCAATAATGATAATTTTAAATGGAAACTGAAGTATAAAAAATTAGACAAGATCTGCAAGGCTCGAACCCAAGAACGAATGGTCAGGCCTTTACTGTAGTTAATGCCCCAATCACATTAACTACGACTACCCGGCCGACAGCTTCGAGTTTTGCACATTAAGACCGACGGCATAACTTAGGTCTCATCTCAGAACGGTAAATCGAGCTTCTAAGGCTCCTTCTACCTGTCACCTTTACAATGTTGCCACTGAGTTGGCATATGAGTCATGCGTTTTTTGTTTTGCGGAAATATTGGCCAATCGTGCGCGGAATAAGTGAGTACAGCACGCGTAAGCGGGTTGCTTGTCGTTGGCAGCGAATAGGTCCGATGCCGCCGTCGGCTTTCATGACTCGGGGATAAGGCAGTTGAAGGAGCAGGGAGAGCGATAGATGCCGCGCAAGCAAATTATCACTTTGAACTAATTCACACGCAAGCCACTGTCCCCGGGCACACGATAGACGACGTCATTATCGACGGTCGAATTGACTATGCACTTACTGATATGGTCAACCGCGGGTTATAGAAGATTCTAGATCGAATAAATGGGGGGAGGGTTCACGCAGCAAATTTTGGTGACCGATGTACAAAATGAAAGTGTGGGCTTTCCTCTACTATGGTTACCGGCGTAAAAATAAATGATGAGGTTAGGGAACTGTCAACGCCTCAACAACGATGTAGGTGGGGTACCAAATGATAGGCATAGGACGTCTAACTGAATGTGCAGGCTGATTGACTCTGAAATCTCCTATAGCCCGGGATGATGAGGCCAAGCATTTTGTGTGGAGTAAAAATAGGTAGTTGTTGGCAACATCCAAAATATTGGACCCATCGCCTGTCTTCAATGCACGCATTGGAATCCATCTACTATACAGCAATCAAAATGTTGCTGGTCCTATTATCGCTTTCGACGACACAGGGACGGTACGTTGCACTGGATTATAGTGGGAACGGACTTGCGCAAAATATACCTCACTCTGTTCCACTCCCTTACCTGGACAGGGGATGAAGACCGAGTCAAGAAGACCGGACATGGGAGAGAGCGCAGGACCACGCACTGTGGTTCAACACAAAACATGAACACAACAATACAAGAAGCGACGGTTCAGATCCAAACTGAGTGGGAGTGCAATAAAGGCCACATTAAGAAGGAGCCAGTGCAACCTGACTTTCAATCCGCCAGTCATCCACTGCACATAAACGAAAACACTGGGCTGACAACGCGGTGCGATTTATCACGTCAGTTGGAAATCTTCCAGGCCAGTGATAGTTTAAAGCGCGTCAGATTGTTTCGAGGGAGGAAAATGCGCTGGGCCGCCGACATCACCCTCTCCCTCAATCCCACAAACAGACCACCGTCCGAGCCGGGCAGTTGTCTGATGCGGGAGCGGGCGCATTGGCTGACAGGGCCGGCATACCCATCATCGCAAGCCACAGCACGACCTGGCCCCCTTAACGCACATAACAGGATACCAAAAGGCAGGGGGTAAGGAGCCATCGCCGTCCGATTCGCAGTCAACTGGTCAGCCACTCAACGCACAACATAGACTGGGCTGATGTCGTGGCCTGGTGTAAGTCTCAGTTGGCAGTTTTAGTAAGGCCACAGTCTCTAGGATACCGCAAAAGCCTCAGGTACGTGATGATGGTGAGTTTTGTGTATGTATTGGTGGAGGTATTGTGTTTATGCGGTTTAGAATACGGTTGTTTACCGTAGGTTATTGCGGAGACGCATGCGTCCTGATAGGCTCATGCGGTGTGTGAATGTGCGGTGACGGTGAGGGCAGTGGAGGTGGAAGCGGCGACTGTATGTCGAAGCTCAGGCACTGGTTCACCAGTCTACGTTCGATGAATTCGCAGGCGACCGACCATGCCGATGCGTGAGGCGAAGATGCGTGCGCAGTGTGGGCAGGAGTCGGGAGGGGCTAAGTGGGTTTAATCCGATGTGATGTTAGTGGCAGTGGTAGTGGGAATGACATGAGTGGAGGGTGTGTCTGAGGTATTAGTGCGGTCAACATTGCGGTGAATTCCGCTATCCTTGATGCGCATTTGGCCGATAAGGTCCATGCGGTGAGTGAACGTGGGAGTGCAGTAAGGGCAGCAGATGCGACGATTTCTGCGGTGGGTTGGTGCTCCAGGCACTG
Organism: Schistocephalus solidus; assembly: GCA_017591395.1. Classification (NCBI taxonomy): domain Eukaryota; kingdom Metazoa; phylum Platyhelminthes; class Cestoda; order Diphyllobothriidea; family Diphyllobothriidae; genus Schistocephalus; species Schistocephalus solidus. Next base: position 29,927 of record WEDG01005654.1, read on the forward strand.
CTCCACCCGTCTCTGTACGATGGATTCGCATGTGTCGACCAGACCGATGCGTGAGGTGAATTTGCGAGCGCTATAGAATGGCCTTGGGTTCCTTCGGTGGTGCGTGTTGGAAGTGGTAGCGGCAGTGATCGTCGTGGGATCCGGAGCCGGGTTGGTAGAAATGTTCGCTGACTCAGACGGTGAAGTGGTCGGATTGCTGATGCATTGCGTCCGAAGATGTCCGACCATTTAAATTCGCGCGCGGAAGCTGCGTTGACAGTGTGGGCATGTTGGGAGGGCTTGCGCATTTGCTAGTTGTATTCTTTCAGTTTTGATGCAATCAAAAACTGAGGACGGAGATTACTTCGAGTATGCGCCTCAAGATCTCTATAACACGAGAAGGTGTGGGTCGATGCACGTGTCTCATTAACTGGAAAGCCTATTTGAGGGTGGAAGCACATTTTTTAAAACCTACTGATGTAAGAACCTATCACATTTTGTGGATAACTGCAATAGAGAACTCAGCATCCAACCGCTAGGTTAGTGCAGACCCACCTGACGCGAAATCTGGCAGACTTAAAAGAGCGGTTTGAAAAACTTAGTATGGCACCTATGTGTCGTAAGATTCCAAAACTTAATAAACAACCTAGGAATAAAACATGGTTTTGAAAACATACTCCGTATTGAAACGACGCGTTTTGTAAAGGCTGGCGTCTTTTGGATTCAGGATGATTTACATAGCGTGAAGATGGTCGATTGGCAGGTTCAATGCGAGCAGTAACAAAGGAAACTGGACCAACGTCTTTGATCGGCAGGGTGGACAAAGCCACTTTGATGCTTTTCTGGGTACGCGGGTCTGCCAATGGCTGGTCCGACTTTGGAATTTCATTGCCCAAAGCAGTCAGCTGGTGGGCTTCGAAAACTAGCAAGTCAAAACAACATGGGCAAGTTTATTTTAATGACAACAGACCACCTGTATGTCAACTTACTTTGAACAGAATTGTGAGAATTATGTTTAAAAAATGTTATATCTTAAGCAAAAGCAGAAGCAAAGAAGCATTCAAATGTGCGCTGAGTTTGTAAATGTGGCTAATTAAAATATCATATTGTAGACGCATTTTGATATGAAACATAAGGAATTTGTCGTGGTGAGCCGGTTACACTCTAGTTATAAACCGGAAATACCCGAGCTTGCCACTCACTAAGCTAAACTTTCAGTGAAATACAGCAATAAATTTATTGAAGTAAGATGAATGTTTCGGTTTGTAATACATGAGCAACAAAGACAAAAGAGACTAGAAAGGTCCTTTCCGAGGAAGCAGTATGTCCACCTTTACTTTGAATAAAAGATGCTTAATGTAAACTCACTTAATGTGGGTAGTTATGAGCAAGCGCAAAAAAATGTTTGTGCATGTTGAACGGATGATAATCCGGTTAGCCTTAAATCACAATAAGCCGACTTGCGGATGTTTTGGCATAACACGGTGTCTTCCCCAAACATCCGTATATAAATGAGTTCCAATTGCTCGCCTACACATCGTCGTTTTCATGAAGAACTCAATGTGTCAAAGAGCGGAAATACTATCGTGGTATGTTTGCACGTCTGTACGTTGCAAGTCAAAAAGTTTATAATGTCGCCTTAATATAAACAACCCGGACAATGTTGACAGAAACGGGTCAATGGACGCCTTTTCATTACAATTTGAGTTTTCTTGTTTAGTTATAGAGGGCCTTGAGTAGACCAAGCAGGCTACTACAAAAAGCCGTTCGTCACCTAACTGACAATTTCCAGATGGAGAGTGAAAGAACTGAGAGATGAGGTGGCACCAAAAAACCAATGATCTAATTTACCTTCCTACCAAACCCGTGGCAGAATTTGGTAATTTTAAATATAAACTCAACGAAAGCTAGAACGACCGTTTCTGTCCATTTGCTGTCGTTAGCCGACCATACTGCAATCGCAAACCAGAACAACTTGAACTTGGCACCTACTGAGCAAAACCTGAAGGGACTACTGAATGTCACATACCAACGATGACTTTTGATTTAATGGAAGATGACGGGCCTATAGGTTTATATGTGAGCTCATGAAGACGGTTACGGAAATGAAGAGGTTTAAAAGATTTATCAAGGACTGCCGTGCGTATGCATGTGCATATCATGACTACTCATCTGGCTTCAAAACCATCTCGCGTTATTTGCATGTCGCTCTCCCGGCTGGGCTCAAAAACTGTTTTACTGTACGCACTCAATTCGAACAACCCGACAGGTTGAAATCTACTGTCCTTCCAAACAACTGTGGAGTTCTTAAAGGTGTCAGCTTATCCCCTAACCTCTTCTTGCTCCACACTGACTATTTAAGATCAGAAAACAACTGTCTGTATATAAAATATACCGACGATACGGTTGTTGGCCATCTCCTTAAAAATTATACACATCTCCAGCCTCTGAGGGATGGCCTGAAACACGTATCAGCAAGTTCGTCAGAAATTGTCTTCTAATTCACAAGCAGAAATCTGTCCAGTGTGTTTTTCGACTGCGACCCTCTCCAAATCCTGAATCATTTAAAGTTCCTCCCCAAAAAAGTATCCTTCTTCCGATACCTTGGCGTTACTCCGGTATCCAATTTTTCATTTTCCCTTCATACTGATACTCTTTTCCTAAAATGCGCAAACTTCTGCCTTATATCCGTCGTTTACGTTCCTATGACACATCTTGATCCCTTGTCTGACGATTTATAGATGCATGTATTCTTTCCCTCTTCCTCTGTTGTTCCACCGTTATGTTTCCAGCCTTGCTTAAAAGGGATTTGCTGATTCCAAAACGTATCCTCCGAATGCGCTCTTCTGCTACCGGTGTTTCTTATATTGTTTTAGTGGACAGGAAGATAAAACGACACTTTACAAAGGTCAAAGAATTTGCTGAGCCAATTCTTGATGATGTTGTACAACCTCTCCACTCTGACCTCATTGTCGCGAAGTCTTACTGTTCCATGAGCCGAGGATTTCGATATATCGCTTGCTGTACAGTGGCATATCTGTGCTGTTTTACCATTTCCAGCACGTTACCTTACGTGTGAAGAGATACAGGTACAGAAAATGTCTCCCCATAAGACGTTCATTTTTAACTCTTTGATCTTTGCATAATATATTAATTTATGTTATTCTCGCAGTAAATGGAGTCATTTTTTGCCGAAATCTTTGAATGATACTTCCAAAATAAAGTGTATTCTTCTCCTAGCACGAAGTATTACTTGAAAATACAAGGCGGAGACAGAATCGGGGATTACAAAGGATACGGAGCTTATGCAATCACTCCTGACCTCTGATTCTACCTACGAGTCATAATATCCGAAACCTTCTGACTATGCAAATCATGCTCCATGCTTCCTGACTCTCCAGGTGAAGTACTTTTAGCATTGTTTCGGTTTCAATCTCATGCCAAAATTCGCACGTATGATGGACTGGTATTTGCATCGAGGTGACGAGGTAGTAATTTTAAGAGACAGAACACACTTTAGGGTATAAAAGTTGAACAAGATAACATGCACAATTGCTGCATACGGAGAATTCAAATGGCCGACAGTCCTCAAGGAAATAACGCCGGGAATTAAGCAACTTAATAAGTGTCCCTCATTTTCCCTAGCGAAGAAGGTCAATTATAAACTCACATTACATATAAAAGTGTCTCACCACCACTCGATTTTAAGTTATATTTCGTTTTTATATTATTTTTAAAAATTAAAAAAAATATCTCTTGAACAACACCCAAAGACTTTTGACAGCGACCAACATGACATAAATAATCAATTCGATGAAATTCGAGTTTTTCGATAGAAAATACGAGGTAAATTCAGTTCGGCATGAACAGTGTCCAACATGCACACCACGAGAAAGCCTAAAAGAGTAAGATGCACATCGTTTGCATCCTACCTAATACCAGACATTTCATCCCTAAAGCCTGAAAGGCGATTTTAGTGACAACTTGTCTAACCCCAAAACCAAAACAATCCTCGTCAATCAGAGAAAATGATGTAAACAAGAGTGCACACTGGGTGCTAAGCAGCGTGCGCCTGCAGTTCAATCGACTGTTTACAAAAGCGTTATTCGCTACTGGGTATGTTAAATAAAGGGAACACTCAGTGGATGTACATTACATAACAGGTACTCCATAGGGACACCAGTCTACATTAATTCAAGTAAATAAGTTGATGGGTATGATTCTGAGATAATATCTGTAAACATATCATGGAATTGCTCTGAAAAATAGGTGTGCGATAAAATTCCCCAAGAGGCAGTTGTCCCATGCATTAGAAGGAGACGCCCTAAAGAACTCGTTCGCAAGCCACCGACCGCCAACTCCCGATAGGCAGGACAATCCCAACGGGGCAGATGGGTCGGAAGCTCAGCCAACAGGCTAGGCACACAAGCAACACTTCTGTTTGGTCCGATTACAGGCCAATCTGATACATACTGTGTTGTTACTTGTTCAATTTAAATACAGGAGAACACTTCTTTTCTTCCGTCTTGTTGTTGAGTTTGCATTCTCGGATACAATGGAGGCGGTGTTAAACGGGCAACCATTGAGAACTGCAGTATTACCATTAAACCACGAACACAGCTAAAGTTACTCAATATCAAACACGACTTTAATAACGCCCGGCGAAATCTTTGAACCTCAAAGTGGTTCGATGGAAGGAGGAATGCCAACAGACCGTAAAGGTAGGGAGAAATAACATAAATGCTCAACTCACAGATAACTCAAGAAGGCCGAGATAAATCTTAGGGTTCAGATGCACAGAAATTTTTAGTAGATGTGTTAATCGACCGAGTGGCAAATTGGTTGACTCAGGATTACCCCACCAACAGCATATCAACAAGCCCGAAAATGCACGCTCCACTCAAAAATAAACAACAAGAACAAATGACCTAAAATTCATCCAAACAAATAACATGCATATAAAAACAAATGCAAGGATGTCGACGAACAAACAATGGACGCACAATGTAAAACAGACTGCACAAAAGATAAGAAGGGATTAAATAAGTAAGAGTGTGATAGCATATGCACTACAAACCTAAAATAGGATATAACATAAAATGCAAAATAACCACTCCTCAGAAAAGAACCCGCTATGGGAGGCAACAAAATGAAATTCTGCAGAAAAAGTTCAAAAAGGATCATACCTCCAGAAGACGTACGAACACAGGAAGAAGAACTGTTTGTGCAGTAATCAGCAATCGCAATACCGCCGACATCTTTCTCCGTCGTCGGCCGGGAGCAGACTCGCACCACAACCTCGTATTCCGTATAGTTTTTAAGCCCAGTGAGATTACAGTTTGCTTCAGACGATGTTGCATTTGTCCCATTGCACTCTGCTTCTGCCTTCCCGCCCAGCAATGCAAAGGCAGTCGACGAGAACAGTTCACCACTCCTATTGCTCGGATTCTTCCAATGCACCTCTAACGTCCCAAATGGCGGCGCATCAACAGTCGTAATGTCTGCTGCATCGGGCGCTGTAAAGAGCAAAGCAATCCAATGACTACCACCTCGAACAGTACTTTTCCGACAAATATCCAAAAAAACATCCTCCCGAAATGATTTTAAAGAGATACCTACCTCCTGAATGCGTGCGAACAAAGGAAGAAGAACTGTTTGTGCAGTAATCACCAATCTCCATACCGCTGACATCTTTCTCCGTCGTGGGCCGGGTGCAGACTCGCACCATAACCTCGTATTCCGTATAGTTTTGAAGCCCAGTGAGATTACAGTTTGCTTCAGACGAAGTTGCATTTGTCCCATTGCACTCTGCTTCTGCCTTCCCGCCCAGCAATGCAAAGGCAGTCGACGAGAACAGTTCACCACTCCTATTGCTCGGATTCTTCCAATGCACCTCTAACGTCCCCAAATGGCGGCGCATCAACAGTCGTAATGTCTGCTGCATCAGGCGCTGTAAAGAGCAAAGCAATCCAATGACTACCACCTCGAAACAGTACTTTTTCCCGACACATATCCAAAAATACATCCTCCCGAAATAATTTAAGCAAGAAACCTACCTCCTGAATGTGTACGAACGAAGGAAGAAGAACTGTTTGTGCAGTAATCACCAATCTCCATACCGCCGACATCTTTCTCCGTCGTGGGCCGGGTGCAGACTCGCACCATAACCTCGTATTCCGTATAGTTTTGAAGCCCAGTGAGATTACAGTTCGCTTCAGACAAGGTTGCATTCGTCCCATTGCACTCTGCTTCTGCCTTCCCGCCCAGCAATGCAAAGGCCGTCGACGAGAACAGTTCACCACTCCTATTGCTCGGATTCTTCCAATGCACCTCTAACGTCCCAAATGGCGGCGCATCAACAGTCGTAATGTCTGCTGCATCGGGCGCTGTAAAGAGCAAAGCAATTTAATGACTACCACCTCGAACAGTACTTTTTCCGACAAATATCCAAAAAAACATCCTCCCGAAATGATTTTAAAGAGATACCTACCTCCTGAATGCGTGCGAACAAAGGAAGAAGAACTGTTTGTGCAGTAATCACCAATCTCCATACCGCTGACATCTTTCTCCGTCGTGGGCCGGGTGCAGACTCGCACCATTACCTCGTATTCCGTATAGTTTTGAAGCCCAGTGAGATTACAGTTTGCTTCAGACGATGTTGCATTCGTCCCATTGCACTCTGCTTCTGCCTTCCCGCCCAGCAATGCAAAGGCAGTCGACGAGAACAGTTCACCACTCCTATTGCTCGGATTCTTCCAATGCACCTCTAACGTCCCAAATGGCGGCGCATCAACAGTCGTAATGTCTGCTGCATCAGGGCGCTGTAAAGAGCAAAGCAATCCAATGACTACCACCTCGAACAGTACTTTTCCCGACACATATCCAAAAAACATCCTTCCGAAATAATTTAAGCAAGAAACCTACCTCCTGAATGTGTACGAACAAAGGAAGAAGAACTGTTTGTGCAGTAATCACCAATGTCAATACCGCTGACATCTTTCTCCGTCGTGGGCCGGGTGCAGACTCGCACCATTACCTCGTATTCCGTATAGTTTTGAAGCCCAGTGAGATTACAGTTTGCTTCAGACGATGTTGCATTTGTCCCATTGCACTCTGCTTCTGCCTTCCCGCCCAGCAATGCAAAGGCAGTCGACGAGAACAGTTCACCACTCCTATTGCTCGGATTCTTCCAATGCACCTCTAACGTCCCAAATGGCGGCGCATCAACAGTCGTAATGTCTGCTGCATCGGGCGCTGTAAAGAGCAAAGCAATCCAATGACTACCACCTCGAAAAGAACTTTTACCGTAACCTCAAAATACATCCTTCCGAAATGATTTAAAAGAGATACCTACCTCCTGAATGCGTGCGAACAAACGAAGAAGAACTGTTTGTGCAGTAATCACCAATCGTAACACCGCCGACATCTTTCTCCGTCGTGGGCCGGGTGCAGACTCGCACCACAACCTCGTATTCCGTATAGTTTTGAAGCCCAGTGAGATTACAGTTCGCTTCAGACGAAGTTGCATTTGTCCCATTGCACTCTGCTTCTGCCTTCCCGCCCAGCAATGCAAAGGCAGTCGACGAGAACAGTTCACCACTTCTATTGCTCGGATTCTTCCAATGGACCTCTAACGTCCCAAATGGCGGCGCATCAACAGTTGTAATGTCTGCTGCATCAGGCGCTGTAAAGAGCAAAGCAATCCAATGACTACCACCTCGAAAAGTACTTTTACCGTAACCTCAAAATACATCCTTCCGAAATGATTTAAAAGAGATACCTACCTCCTGAATGCGTGCGAACAAACGAAGAAGAACTGTTTGTGCAGTAATCACCAATCTCAATAGTGCCGACATCTTTCTCCGTCGTGGCCCGGGTGCAGACTCGCACCATAACCTCGTATTCCGTATAGTTTTGAAGCCCAGTGAGATTACAGTTCGCTTCAGACAAGGTTGCATTCGTCCCATTGCACTCTGCTTCTGCCTTCCCGCCCAGCAATGCAAAGGCCGTCGACGAGAACAGTTCACCACTCCTATTGCTCGGATTATTCCAATGCACCTCCAAAGTTCTAAATGGCGGTGCATTAACAGCCGTAATGTTTGCTGCTTCAGTCGCTGTAAAGAGAAAGCAAGCAAGTGCATTGTATGTGTGCAGGTGACGGGAGTCTTTTTATGCCAGTTGATAATATGGGGACGCATTAGCAAGGTGATTTGGAACCAACTGCCCTTTAGGATATTGACTTGGAAATCTTATACATTAAATAATAAAGATTTTCATTCGGTTGATACCGAGACGCACGTAGCTGTTGGACTTAATGTGTTATCTGTTCCATAAGCAGAATACTGTTGTGGGTTAATTTTATTATTGACGAGGAAACGTCATTGTGACCTACGTCGAGTTTTGGCTACATCATCAAATGCACAACCTAAGCTGTATAGCAAAAAATATGCAGGACGCCAGAGTGCGTGAGATAACAAATTTATAATAAACAGGTAATTAGAAATCACCTGTGTGATTTGTGTCTGTCCTGCAATCCTCTTCATTGGCTGTGCTGCTTTCTTAATATGTCCAGGGTATTGTTAACCTTCCGCTAAACTTAAACTGTCATGAGCATTTTAAGATTTGCCACTGAATTTAAACTTGTCTTTCAACAAGTACATTTAAAATTTGAAGAAAATGTACACAGGTCTGCATGCAGCACTGGAGGGTAAAATCCACGAATTTAGTCCGGCATTTAAGCTGAGGTCGTGCGGCACGGATCAAAGCTTCTGCGGTTAAGCGGTAAATTAAATTATCAGGACGAAGACACACATGCGTCTACCGTAACATCTCCACCATGACAAAGTCAGCATTAAATCGTAATAACCCAAAATATACATCTCTCATCGGCACTGACCATGATTCAGCAGCGAGCTCTAATTATTAAAATACAATATATACTAGCAATCTTTTTTTTTCCTGCTTGGGGCAAAATGCAGCAGACAAATTGTTTATACCTGTTGTTGGAGATTCCAAATCGCCTGTCACACAAAAACTTTAACTAGCTCAAGTGCTGGCCTATCTCCTCAGCAAATGAGGATGGAATCATAGTTGCTGGTAACTTGAATAGGTTAAAGCAACTAAAACATGTTGTGTGTAAAGAAAAAGCAATGAATTTGCACCCTATTAGAGCTTCATGCAAATCCAACCTGGGTCAGGTAACGGCGGATGATCAATAGGCTGTTGCATCTGGGGCCAGGTTGATTAATATTATGCAGCTACAAACAGACTATCGAATGTAAGTTTTACTACTTATGCCAAAATCATGCAGGTGTAGGAAGGGGAGGGTCGGGATATCAGGTGATCCGAAGAATGGTGTCGGCCGCAGAGATTATTATTAAACTCCTTCGTCTTCTTCAGCTGCATCACCATCATTTTCGAATCATGTTTATGATGATTGTTATTCACCTGAAAGGTGTGGGGAATATAGAGACCTTGCGAATGTTAGGAGCCGCCTGGATGACAAAATGCGATCAACCCGTATAATACAGCTTGCATTCTGTAAATGCGATTTTAACGGTATTACGTGGAAGTGGACGCGAGACGACGTTTGATCTAGAATTTCTGAAATTTAACCGCGATGTGGTTGCTTGTATTTTACAACTCTCACAGGTACTTGAATAATCCAGAAAAAAAACTATCACTCATATTCCTACCGTAAATAATATGTTATGTAAAAGTTGCATTTCAGACCTCAAATTCGACCCCATGTTTGTTGGTTTTTAATGGTCGACTACTGAATTGTGAGTAAGCCCTACTGGCGTCTTCGTAATATGGCCATTAGGGCACTCCGATGCACGTTAGATCCGAACAGTCCAACCTGGTAGTGTGAAAACATACAGAGTTGGGCAGGAGACCAGGTCATGTGTGCGACTCATAGACGGACTCTCGATCTGTCTCATAATCGGATGAGGGACTCGCTTGGACTTTTGGCAGGGTGAGTTTAACTCTGAGGACTCTGCCTGCCTGACACTCGGTGCATATTCCTCTTCGGCGCATTGAAATTATCTTGGTTCGATAAAAGCGCTGGCTAGAAAGGCGGTCAACTTGCAGTATAAGCCGGCCGTAACAGGACGGAGAGTCGGGATGGAATGGTTCCTTATCAATGTGACCCCTTTGGCACTCCCACATAGATGGGATTTGGACAGTCCCCTTTCTTGTTTCCGTTAAAACCGGGTCTACCATGCAGGGAACAGACGTTTTTCGCACGGTAAATGGCACTTTTAGCTCTGTCAGTAGATGCGACCGATCCAGTCTCCGGTCGTCATGACTATATCTTGATATCGGACTGCATTAGTCAAACCTATATCCGGTGATTTTAAACCTTGACGTTACAAAATTACACGGAATGCTTACTTTTGCACCAACACTCGTACGAGAGTTACCTCAGCCTCGTAGGAGGCAGTCTTTCAAAGATAAAACCGTTATACTCCTTTTTCTGGGGTACATTCAAAGATATCAATTTGTTTATACCCGTATGGGAATATCAGAAAAGTAATGGGCACTAAACCCTCAATTAAATGTTCTGAAAATGTGTTGTGTGAAATGAAACCGTCACATCACGTAAATTTGCAAACATTGCATGCAAAATTTAGGATAAATTTTTAAAAAGTAAATCAGGCAAATGATTTTATAATCGTAATCGAAATAAGTTAATTGATTTTACGTTAACATACACGGAGTACTTTAAGTCCAACTGTTTCTATAATTAAATAAACGAATTAATGATATATGGTTTGGTATACCATATACCATACGTTAACATGCCTGTGGATCTGCTATTGACGGTAGGGGGCTAGGGTGTCAGGCCGGGAATATTAAGTGCACTCTGCCAGGGACACCTATTAACAATATCCAGGTATACCAAGCTGTATCGCAGGCGCCAAAATGCTTATGAATTGTTATCAGGGTATACGTATAACATACCGTATAGTATGCCATTGCATACGTATTCTGTTTATGCGGTACACGTATATCATGTCATACCATTTATATGTATATATATATATATCGGGCAAATAATTTCTGACATCGGTACTGGCTAAAAACCCAGACATGTTTTTTTGTCGATGCTTCTGCTGCTGCATAAGGCAGCAACGAGGGGTTCGCCTCCTCAGTGGATCCCCCCAGCGTTCTCTACGCGGTTTCTGGTATATGGCCTCCAGAGAATAATCGTGGAAATAATTTCTGAAATTATTAAGTGCAGGACATGGAGTCGGGTGATTCGGACTTGACTTTTTAGGGTCAGACCCGAAATTTCAATGAACATTTGGGCTTTTAGCTAGTATCTATGTCGGAAGTACGGTATAACCTCTTTTCCATATAAGATTCATACTACTTGTAGTACTACTTGTTTGTAGAATGGGCATTACGTGGTTATTCCACAGTGGTTGATTGTCTTCGACCCAAATGTTCATTGAAATTACGGGTCTGACCCTAAAACGTTATGTTCGATCCACCTGACTCCATGTCCTGCAATTAATAATTTCAGAAATTATCTATTCGATTATTCTCTGGAGTCAATATACCAGAAACCGCATAAAGAACGCTGGGGACCCACTGAGGAGCCGAATCCCTTGTTGCACTTGACTCACTTGACTCCATGTCCTGCACTTAATAATTTCAGAAATTATTTCCCGATTTTCCCTGGATTCAATATACCAAAAACCGCATAGAGAATACTGGGGAACCCACTGAGGAGGCGAAACTCTCGTTGCTGCCTCGTGCAGCAGCAGAAACATCGGCGAAACACTTGTCTGGGCTTTTTAGCTAGTGCCTAAGAACGAAGTACGGTATAACGTCTATATACCATCTGGTGTGATACGGTGTATTATACCATACCTAAATCTCCGAGGTAATATGAAGCTATATTCCATGTAACAATGCCGGGAAAAAGTGATTTACAATTGTGGACATACATTTTAAGCCATAAGCAGCCACATGAGGTGGACCGTCTGCTAGGAGAAGAAGAAGGAGATACCATCCACAAATCGCCATAGGTATTCCAAATGTGCGTTTTGGACGGCTTTAGACCGTAACTTTTGATATTGTGACCGTTATAAACTTATGTTGCGACCTACAAGGTCTGCGCTATGTCCAGAAGATTATGCACCAAAGACGATTAGCAGATTCAGGAACTCAATTGGATTCACTTCCGGTGGAATGCAGCCGCAGAATAAATATCAATCTTTACAATTGCTTATAAGGATTGATGTAGATTAACGTAAAAGCAAAAGCGACCACAACATGTAGCTACGAAAACACAAGACGCCAGATTGCGAGTCGAAGTTCGCTGTTGTATTTTTTAGCACATTCAAACCTGAGTTCTAAAAGGTTGGGTGAAAAAGATAAATAAGAAGATTTATATTTTACACATACCTTCATTACTCCCTACAAGAGCGTTTGTTGCCACAAAAATGCTCTTGTAAACGAATGCAAAAAAATACACGAAAACCTTCAGCTTGGCAGGAAAATGGTTAGGTCTATCAGAAAGAGAGGAAATGCCTGGTGGCGAGTGTGGCAGTTGATTTGAAAGACCCAAAATGGGTATTTTGGGTGGGAATGGCGAGGGGATTGTATGGGACAGTATGTGGTGGAATGTATTTAAAGTAACCTGCCTTAAGTCTGTCAATGGACACCGTGTCAGTCTTCTCAGCTTCCATAATGACGTACTAGTTGTCCATCCAATGAGGCAACATTTATGGGCAATCATAAGGTTTAAAAATAGGCTTGTGGACTGTATTATGCCGAATTAAAATGAATGGAGCCCTTTTAACGTCACAATGCACAAACACGCCTTTGGGTGTCAGGCGAGTGAGAGTTAGATGCATTCGACATGCTGGTGTTTACAGTGGAGGATAGTTCAAGTTTTTCGGACAGTTAGAGCAGTACACCGTATACAATTTTGGCAGCAGTGCATTTAATGTCCTTCATTAGAGATGCTTGAATAAACCAAAGAACAAGAGGATGCTTTTCACTCCAAGCACTTGTGCATGAGAAAGACATTCGTGCTGTCTTTAGTTGACGTTTTAGGCGTTTCACGAGGCAATTGGTTGAAGGTTGATATGCTGTGTTAAGAGGTTTGCACTCACCCGAGCAATTAAGTGAACGAATGGATGAGACTAGATTGAAATTGGCTTCTGCGTCATTAATACTGGTAGCTGACGAAGCCAAATTGGCAATCCAGTGATGCTGGAAGACAATGAAAATATTTTCAGCTGAGGTATTCGAGATAGGAATTTCAATCGGCTATTGCATGAAACCATTGACTGTTGTGGAGCATGTCCATGTCCACGTTAAGGTTGTAACAACTTAACAAATTCTAAGTAGACGTGATGGAATTGAACGTCTGGAACCGCATATGTGCTGTATGAGGAAAAAGTTATGGCAATGCTATTTGTTTTTTTTGGACGCAAAACACAGCCTTGTCCAAAGGCCAATTTCAGAATGTATCCCCAGCCAGAAAAAAACAGCAGCAATTTGTCTGCGACAAGCCTGGATGACGGAATGCCGCAGCGAGCGAAAATGGTTGAGCACTGTCTTATGGTAGGATACTGGATCCACAGGTCGAGGAGTGCCAATGGACCATTTGCACAAAATCGTCCCTGGTAATGCAAAAATTCGTGCATCTCGATGCTGCAGAGTAGTCAACGTACGCAGGTTATCGATTCACTCTTATTCTACTTAGAGGTCTGCAAGCTTCACAAAGTCAAATTTCAATGTCAGACTGTTGATGTTCGGTCTGCATAATGTATCTGCAGTGACACTGGAGCTGCCTCGGGCGTAGCGAATATCAGAATTTAACTGCGAAATTAAGTCAACGTTACGCACTTTTATAGAAGAGTACCTATCTGGCTTAGCCTTGAGGTCATAAGTGAGCACTTTGTGGTTCTTATGAACCTGATAAGCTCTTCCCTCTAAAGTGAGGTAAAATTGATGAATAGCCAGTCGTATAGCAAGAAGCTCGAGGGAACTAGTACTGTACTAAGTCACCGCTGGTTGTTGTTTCTTTGAAAGGAAAGCTGAAACCTGCGACTGGTTATTCACCTGCTGATTTAAGACTGCACCGGCAGCACTGGACAAAATAAGATGACTAGAAACATCAAAGCTGTGATATTGAATAATGGGCGCATCAGCGATGGCTTATTGGCTGCCTCGGAAGCTATGTGAACTACTGGTGAATGTTCGCTTGGCTTAGCCTTCGACATATTTGGTGTTACCTCTCAGGACTTCGGACAGCTGGACTCATGTGTTCCCTTTGCCAGCAACAAGCTTTTTGACGGACTGAAACGAAATCATCCCATACACAGACGCCCATTTGACGTTGCTATGGCCTTTCTGTACTTGGGGGTCGGGATTTCACCTACAAAATAGTGGAAGCTAAAAACTTCTCTTATTGTAGCAAGAATCCTCCTATTTTTGTTTAATTTTTATCAGCAATCGAGGTGGACTTAATATTTGCTCAGTTAGGTCGCACTCCTCGCGATTTGGAAATGACAATTTTTTTCTTTTTTGATATTATACCAACAGAGAAAAGAAATGGCTCTCTTCTGTCAAATAGATCATTAAAAAGTCTGGTCAGGGTTCCACTAAACTCCAAACACCAGCTTATCCTTCTCCTCAGATTTCAGTTCGGAAAACCCATTTAATTCATCTTTTACTTCGTTTCCAACTAATTCTTAAATATTCTCTGCCACATTTCTAATAAGATCAATTTCCGGTACTTTTAGCCCTGTTGTAAGCCAACGTACAATATTGTTTACCATGTCAAAAGCACATAGACCGAAAGATTTCCCACGTAAACGCAGTAATTTAGGTTTCTTCATGAAATTTTCGGACCCACTTCGCAAATCATGTTTTAAATTCAAACTACAAATCGTTCCATAACCCCATCAATCAGATTATATGCTGATTATATCACCTAAAACACGTCATCAGAGCGACATGAATCCAACCCAAAACCAAAAGCAAGGTTGTGCAGTCCTAGCTAATCACACGCTGCCTTCTCCAAAACGAACATCAGGCAATTAGCTCTAAACATGTGAACCACTATACTAGACCCGGGTTCCCAGCACTTAATTCTAATAGCTGCTTGCCCTCTTCAACCATCCTTTATCTGCCTTCTATCTTTTCCGCATTCCGTTGTTACTACCAGCTGGTTTATCCCAGTCTGAAACCCTATGATGCTCAGATGTCGGAAAGAGGTATCCCACTACCTTTTCGATATCCATCTCAGCCTTTTGTTACTGAGCTTCCTTACTCCAATAATTCTGGTGCAGTTGGTAGTTACTGTCTAAACTACAATTACTTACAACTTAATTACCCGCCTCCAATTATTTTATAAATAACGATAACCCTAGTTTTGGTACTCGAACAATACTAGATGTCATATGGCTCAATGCTTGATCGGTTATAAATAAGATGGCCCAACTCAGAGCCATTGCTTTCGAGTTAATTCCTGATGTTTTATTTGCAACTGAATCTTGGACCCATCAATTAATTTTTGCCGCTTTGCTTATCATAGATGAACATTATCTCTACTGTCGATACCTCATTATTAAGCGTGGTGCTCGTTGTCTTCTTTGAAGTAAAGATTAATTTAAGCCTTTCCCTTTTGACCTAGATGCCACGTTATTCTCTAGTAATGACTGCTTCATATCTTTTATCCTGTCACCCCAAAATGGCGATTATAAGCATGCAAAATCCGCCTTATTCATGCTCTGATGATGATTTAACAACTTTCTAAATGTTAAAGTTGGTTTAAGAGTTTAATTTGAAGTTAAAATAATCGCTAAAGATT
The DNA here is from genome assembly GCA_017591395.1 of Schistocephalus solidus. Taxonomy (NCBI): domain Eukaryota; kingdom Metazoa; phylum Platyhelminthes; class Cestoda; order Diphyllobothriidea; family Diphyllobothriidae; genus Schistocephalus; species Schistocephalus solidus. The sequence continues at coordinate 45,744 of WEDG01005654.1, forward strand.
TTTATTTTTATGAATTTTACTGGTAGTATAGCCATTGTCCACCTAGATTTCAACCTAAAAGTTGAACTTATAATCCCTAGGCTTAAGAATCCACAGTTCCTCAATTTCGTTTGGAAAAACTAAGGTTATTAAGGAAACAGTTTAAAAATAAAATAACTACCTTGTTTTCTGTGTATCTGAGGATCCCAGCTATTTTTGAATAACCCTCTAAAATTCGTCTTGCACGTGACCAGCAGAGGGAATCTTGCGCACTCAGCGAGACAAACGCTGCAAAACATGTTGCACAACTGTTCCATCGTCAGTCCTCCTATAAAAAAAGTTTATGCAAATCAGCCATTAGTAAATAAAGATAAAAACTTCGTTCTCGAAGAGTCTAACAAAAATTAAATTTTGAAAGAACTCCAAATTTCATAAAAATTCGCTTAGGCATATGATATTTAGTGTACTTACGTATTTTTGCAGAACAGGGCCAATATTTGCTTGGATTAAATTAATGTTGATGTACTCAGGCGCTCATGTGGCGGTCTAGTTGGTAGATGAAATCTTCTCCATCCGTGTATATTTTCATGCTTTTGGCCCCTCAAATCTTCCTGGACCCCTGGTTTCAAAACAGTCCACTTTTTGATCGATAATTTATAAGAGACCTAGGTCAAAGTTACACAAAAAAGCTAGCATTATTAGCTCGTACAGAACGAATTTCTGCAAAGGCTGCACAGAAGTGTGCTTTTATATCGCATAAATTCTTCCTTCCGGAAAGGAAGATGAAAAATTACCACATGTTTGTTCTTCTTATCTTAGAATACTGTTGTCCCTCCTTTGGTCTGATGGAAGCCTCTGAGTGCAGGAAGATTGAAAACGTTTAGAGAGTTTTTACCCGAATACTATTTTCTCTTCCAGGATCCAGTATCTTTTTTACGAATAGAAGTCATTTAGCAAACCACAGTTTTATGTGGGAAGAAGACTTGAAGCTGGTCTCCACTTCCTCTTTTGCGGTAACTCTATCCCAAATCTCCCACGAATCCACGCTATAATTCCCTTGGATTGAACTTAGGCCACTCGTAATTCATTTATGACCATTTTGCCATCCCTTAGCTCAACAGCTACCCATTCTCAGTTTTGTGCCTCCAAACATGCTTTTCTCTGGAATTATCTTAAACTTGTTGTTAGCATGTCATCTAAATTATTTGTTTTCAAAACAAAATTACGTAAAAAATTAGGAATGGAAGATATAAATTCCTTATTGTGCGTTTCCTTTCCAAACTTGCAACTTTTGGACATTAAAATAGATTCTCCTGGTGTTTGATAATATTACATTTGTTATTCACTGATCGCGATCAGAAAATAATTAATGAAATATGTATCTCTGCAAGCTAATTGACGATATATACACTCAAAATTTTGATTGTTTGCTCACGTAATCGCTACTGTCAGGATAATTGCTGAAATATTTTTTGGTGTCCGATGAGTCGAATCGTCGATATGAAGAGCATAAAATAGAGCGTGTCTGTATGCAGCAGACAATTAAGGGTTTAGTGTAGGCATGTTGAAATTTATTGCTGACATTATTTTTAGCATTAGAAAGACTAGCTCATGGCTATGATGAGAAAAATTAAACGGAAATTTATGATCATGTGACGTTCATGCATGTATGCCAATATATGTTACTAAAAATTATTT